>CAXIWQ010000454.1:0-33854 GCA_964036275.1 Litoditis marina | reverse complement strand
GAAGTTCATTTCACAAAGTCCATCGGTCTGCATGGTATGTGAGCATGGTGAAACTTTAAAGTGTGATGAACTGAAGAACATTTGAAATTTCCACCGGAAACCACCATGTATTCAACATAAATATCTTGGCTCCATGTTCAGGTACTCTGATCCATGAATCTTGTCATGCGTGGTGCCATCTTCACGGAATTGAGGAGCACGACGTCGTTTGGACAAATATGACAAAGGCCCTCCTTCGACTACTCAATATTCCTGGACTGAAATGGCGTCATGCTTCTGCCTACCATCATACTTGATATGATACATTTGTTGTTAATTTTTGTGTTAATAAAGCACAGGCCTCCCGACGTGCAGCCGCCTCCTCGTGGCGGGAGGCGGTAACATTGCTAACTTGCAATGGCTGAGAGCTGCACATGAATCCAATAATACATTTATAACAGGTTTCAAATAGTAGTTGGATTGGAGTGTGCACTTTAAAAGTTACATTATTTGTGTTTTCATTCCGTTATTGTGTTTTACTGTGTAACGTGCGCGTTGAGAAAACCCGGAATAACTTTGATGATTGTTCTTCTAGGGTGCTGTACTTTGAACAACGAAATATGATGTCGGTCGAAGTTTCGACCTGAAACTTTCAAATTACAGAATTTGAACCAAACTATTTAATTTCAACACTCAAATTACACCTGTTAATGAAACTGATCATACGACAATCTTTCAACCGACTGTTAATAACCATTCTCAAATTGCGCACAGCGTAAAGCAAAAACTGACCAACAACAGGTGAATAACCAACACGGAAAATTACACCAAACCACCGAGTGTGTTTTCCACTACATGCATGACGGATTCGCTTTTCGTGTACCACTAAAAGCAGATATGCGGAAGGTGAATTTTAATTTCTAGAAGGGACATGAGATTTCCAGTAAAAACTCGCGTGTGTACAAATCCGATCATGATTTGAGTGTCTGACGAGCGTCTGTTTTTTATTTGTCGACGTTAATATCTGGAATTGGAATTGAGAATCTGAGATTTCGAGGAATTGATCGGAATTGGAATTGGAATTGAGCAGTTTTTAAAAATCTAAAAGAATTGGAATTGGAATTGAGTGGTTTTGCGAATTGCAAAAGAATTGGAATTGGAATTGAGTGGTTTTCGAGAATTGAAAAAGAATTGGGATTGGAATTGAGTGGTTTTTGAGAAACGAAAAAGAATTGGAATTGGAATTGACTTGATTTTTGGAATTGATTAACAACCCTAATTCTAACGTATTCGAAAGTATTCGGAATGTATTCTAACGGGTTCGAATGTATTCGGAATGTATTATAACGTATTCGAATGCGTTTGAAATGTATTATAACGTATTCGAATGTATTCGGAACGTATTCTAACGTATTCGAATGTGTTCGGAACGTATTCTGACGTCTTCGAATGTATTCGGAACGTATTTTAACGTATTCGAATGTATTCAAAACGTATTCTAACGTATTCGAATGTATTCGGAATGTATTCTAACGGGTTCGAATGTATTCGGAATGTATTATAACGTATTCGAATGCGTTTGAAATGTATTATAACGTATTCGAATGTATTCGGAACGTATTCTAACGTATTCGAATGTGTTCGGAACGTATTCTGACGTCTTCGAATGTATTCGGAACGTATTTTAACGTATTCGAATGTATTCGTAACGTATTCTAACGTATTCGAATGTATTCGGAACGTATTCTAACGTATTCGAATGTATTCGGAATGTATTCTAACGTATTCGAATGTATTCGGAACGTATTCTAACGTATTCTAATGTATTCGGAACGTATTCTATGATTCGTATCTATGGTATCTAACGTATTCAAATGTATTCGTTCGGAATGTATTCTAACGTATTCGAATGTATTTGGAACGTATTCTAACGTATTCGAATGTATTCGGAATGTATTCTAACGTATTCGAATGTATTCGGAGTAATCTAACGTATTCGAATGTATTCGGAACGTATTCTAACGTATTCGAAAGTATTCGGAATGTATTCTAACGTATTCGAATGTATTCGGAACGTATTCTAACGTATTCGAATGTATTCGGAACGTATTCTAACGTATTCGAATGTATTCGGAACGTATTCTAACGTATTCGAATGTATTCGAATGTATTCGGAACGTATTCTAACGTATTCGAACGTATTGTAACGTATTCGAATGCATTCGGAATGTATTCTAATGTATCCAAATGTATTCGGAACGTATTCTAACGTATTCGAATGTATTCGGAACGTATTCTAACGTATTCGAATGTATTCGGAACGTATTCTAACGTATTCGAATGTATTCGGAACGTATTCTAACGTATTCGAATGTATTCGGAATGTATTCTAACGTATTCGAATGTATTCGGAACGTATTGTAACGTATTCGAATGCATTCGGAATGTATTCTAATGTATCCAAATGTATTCGGAACGTATTCTAACGTATTCGAATGTATTCGGAACGTATTGTAACGTATTCGAATGCATTCGGAATGTATTCTAATGTATCCAAATGTATTCGGAACGTATTCTAACGTATTCGAATGTATTCGGAACGTATTCTAACGTATTCGTATGTATTCGGAATGTATTCTAACGTATTCGAATGTATTCGGAACGTATTCTAACGTATTCGAATGTATTCGGAACGTATTCTAACGTATTCGAATGTATTCGGAATGTATTCTAACGTATTCGAATGTATTCGGAACGTATTCTAACGTATTCGAATGTATTCGGAATGTATTCTAACGTATTCGAATGTATTCGGAACGTATTGTAACGTATTCGAATGCATTCGGAATGTATTCTAATGTATTCGAATGTATTCGGAACGTATTCTAACGTATTCGAATGTATTCGGAACGTATTCTAACGTATTCGAATGTATTCGGAATGTATTCTAACGTATTCGAATGTATTCGGAACGTATTCTAACGTATTCGAATGTATTCGGAACGTATTCTAACGTATTCGAATGTATTCGGAACGTATTCTAACGTATTCGAATGTATTCGGAATGTATTCTAACGTATTCGAATGTATTCGGAACGTATTCTAACGTATTCGAATGTATGCGGAATGTATTCTAACGTATTCAAATGTATTCGGAACGTATTGTAACGTATTCGAATGCATTCGGAATGTATTCTAATGTATCCAAATGTATTCGGAACGTATTCTAACGTATTCGAATGTATTCGGAACGTATTGTAACGTATTCGAATGCATTCGGAATGTATTCTAATGTATCCAAATGTATTCGGAACGTATTCTAACGTATTCGAATGTATTCGGAACGTATTCTAACGTATTCGTATGTATTCGGAATGTATTCTAACGTATTCGAATGTATTCGGAACGTATTCTAACGTATTCGAATGTATTCGGAACGTATTCTAACGTATTCGAATGTATTCGGAATGTATTCTAACGTATTCGAATGTATTCGGAACGTATTCTAACGTATTCGAATGTATTCGGAATGTATTCTAACGTATTCGAATGTATTCGGAACGTATTGTAACGTATTCGAATGCATTCGGAATGTATTCTAATGTATTCGAATGTATTCGGAACGTATTCTAACGTATTCGAATGTATTCGGAACGTATTCTAACGTATTCGAATGTATTCGGAATGTATTTTAACGTATTTGAATGTATTCGGAACGTATTCTAACGTATTCGAATGTATTCGGAACGTATTCTAACGTATTCGAATGTATTCGGAACGTATTCTAACGTATTCGAATGTATTCGGAATGTATTCTAACGTATTCGAATGTATTCGGAACGTATTCTAACGTATTCGAATGTATGCGGAATGTATTCTAACGTATTCAAATGTATTCGGAACGTATTGTAACGTATTCGAATGCATTCGGAATGTATTCTAATGTATCCAAATGTATTCGGAACGTATTCTAACGTATTCGAATGTATTCGGAACGTATTCTAACGTATTCGAATGTCTTCGGAATGTAATCTAACGTATTCGAATGTATTCGGAACGTATTCTAACGTATTCGAATGTATTCGGAATGTATTCTAACGTATTCGAATGTATTCGGAACGTATTCTAACGTATTCGAATGTATTCGGAACGTATTCTAACGTATTCGAATGTATTCGGAACGTATTCTAACGTATTCGAATGTATTCGGAACGTATTCTAACGTATTCGAATGTATTCGGAACGTATTCTAACGTATTCGAATGTATTCGGAATGTATTCTAACGTATTCGAATGTATTCGGAACGTATTCTAACGTATTCCAATGTATTCGGAATGTATTCTAACGTATTCGAATGTATTCGGAACGTATTGTAACGTATTCGAATGCATTCGGAATGTATTCTAATGTATTCGAATGTATTCGGAACGTATTCTAACGTATTCGAATGTATTCGGAACGTATTCTAACGTATTCGAATGTATTCGGAATGTATTCTAACGTATTCGAATGTATTCGGAACGTATTCTAACGTATTCGAATGTATTCGGAATGTATTCTAACGTATTCGAATGTATTCGGAACGTATTGTAACGTATTCGAATGCATTCGGAATGTATTCTAATGTATCCAAATGTATTCGGAACGTATTCTAACGTATTCGAATGTATTCGGAACGTATTCTAACGTATTCGAATGTATTCGGAATGTATTCTAACGTATTCGAATGTATTCGGAACGTATTCTAACGTATTCGAATGTATTCGGAACGTATTCTAACGTATTCGAATGTATTCGGAATGTATTCTAACGTATTCGAATGTATTCGGAACGTATTCTAACGTATTCGAATGTATGCGGAATGTATTCTAACGTATTCAAATGTATTCGGAACGTATTGTAACGTATTCGAATGTATTCGGAACGTATTCTAACGTATTCGAATGTATTCGGAATGTATTCTAACGTATTCGAATGTATTCGGAACGTATTGTAACGTATTCGAATGCATTCGGAATGTATTCTAATGTATCCAAATGTATTCGGAACGTATTCTAACGTATTCGAATGTATTCGGAATGTATTCTAATGTATCCAAATGTATTCGGAACGTATTCTAACGTATTCGAATGTATTCGGAACGTATTCTAACGTATTCGAATGTATTCGGAACGTATTCTAACGTATTCGAATGTATTCGGAACGTATTCTAACGTATTCGAATGTATTCGGAACGTATTCTAACGTATTCGAAAGTATTCGGAATGTATTCTAACGTATTCGAATGTATTCGGAACGTATTCTAACGTATTCGAATGTATTCGGAACGTATTCTAACGTATTCGAATGTATTCGGAACGTATTCTAACGTATTCGAATGTATTCGGAACGTATTCTAACGTATTCGAATGTATTCGGAACGTATTCTAACGTATTCGAATGTATTCGGAATGTATTCTAACGTATTCGAATGTATTCGGAACGTATTCTAACGTACTCGAATGTATGCGGAATGTATTCTAACGTATTCAAATGTATTCGGAACGTATTGTAACGTATTCGAATGCATTCGGAATGTATTCTAATGTATCCAAATGTATTCGGAACGTATTCTAACGTATTCGAATGTATTCGGAACGTATTCTAACGTATTCGAATGTATTCGGAATGTATTCTAACGTATTCGAATGTATTCGGAACGTATTCTAACGTATTCGAATGTATTCGGAACGTGTTCTAACGTATGCGAATGTCTTCGGAATGTATTCTAACGTATTCAAATGTATTCGGAACGTATTCTAACGTATTCAAATGTATTCGGAACGTATTGTAACGTATTCGAATGCATTCGGAATGTATTCTAATGTATCCAAATGTATTCGGAACGTATTCTAACGTATTCGAATGTATTCGGAACGTATTCTAACGTATTCGAATGTATTCGGAACGTATTCTAACGTATTCGTATGTATTCGGAATGTATTCTAACGTATTCGAATGTATTCGGAACGTATTCTAACGTATTCGAATGTATTCGGAACGTATTCTAACGTATTCGAATGTATTCGGAATGTATTCTAACGTATTCGAATGTATTCGGAACGTATTCTAACGTATTCGAATGTATTCGGAATGTATTCTAACGTATTCGAATGTATTCGGAACGTATTGTAACGTATTCGAATGCATTCGGAATGTATTCTAATGTATTCGAATGTATTCGGAACGTATTCTAACGTATTCGAATGTATTCGGAACGTATTCTAACGTATTCGAATGTATTCGGAATGTATTCTAACGTATTTGAATGTATTCGGAACGTATTCTAACGTATTCGAATGTATTCGGAACGTATTCTAACGTATTCGAATGTATTCGGAACGTATTCTAACGTATTCGAATGTATTCGGAATGTATTCTAACGTATTCGAATGTATTCGGAACGTATTCTAACGTATTCGAATGTATGCGGAATGTATTCTAACGTATTCAAATGTATTCGGAACGTATTGTAACGTATTCGAATGCATTCGGAATGTATTCTAATGTATCCAAATGTATTCGGAACGTATTCTAACGTATTCGAATGTATTCGGAATGTATTCTAATGTATCCAAATGTATTCGGAACGTATTCTAACGTATTCGAATGTATTCGGAACGTATTCTAACGTATTCGAATGTATTCGGAACGTATTCTAACGTATTCGAATGTATTCGGAACGTATTCTAACGTATTCGAATGTATTCGGAACGTATTCTAACGTATTCGAAAGTATTCGGAATGTATTCTAACGTATTCGAATGTATTCGGAACGTATTCTAACGTATTCGAATGTATTCGGAACGTATTCTAACGTATTCGAATGTATTCGGAACGTATTCTAACGTATTCGAATGTATTCGGAACGTATTCTAACGTATTCGAATGTATTCGGAACGTATTCTAACGTATTCGAATGTATTCGGAATGTATTCTAACGTATTCGAATGTATTCGGAACGTATTCTAACGTACTCGAATGTATGCGGAATGTATTCTAACGTATTCAAATGTATTCGGAACGTATTGTAACGTATTCGAATGCATTCGGAATGTATTCTAATGTATTCAAATGTATTCGGAACGTATTGTAACGTATTCGAATGCATTCGGAATGTATTCTAATGTATCCAAATGTATTCGGAACGTATTCTAACGTATTCGAATGTATTCGGAATGTATTCTAACGTATTCGAATGTATTCGGAACGTATTCTAACGTATTCGAATGTATTCGGAATGTATTCTAACGTATTCGAATGCATTCGGAATGTATTCTAATGTATCCAAATGTATTCGGAACGTATTCTAACGTATTCGAATGTATTCGGAACGTATTCTAACGTATTCGAATGTATTCGGAATGTATTCTAACGTATTCGAATGTATTCGGAACGTATTCTAACGTATTCGAATGTATTCGGAACGTGTTCTAACGTATGCGAATGTCTTCGGAATGTATTCTAACGTATTCAAATGTATTCGGAACGTATTCTAACGTATTCAAATGTATTCGGAACGTATTGTAACGTATTCGAATGCATTCGGAATGTATTCTAATGTATCCAAATGTATTCGGAACGTATTCTAACGTATTCGAATGTATTCGGAACGTATTCTAACGTATTCGAATGTATTCGGAACGTATTCTAACGTATTCGTATGTATTCGGAATGTATTCTAACGTATTCGAATGTATTCGGAACGTATTCTAACGTATTCGAATGTATTCGGAACGTATTCTAACGTATTCGAATGTATTCGGAATGTATTCTAACGTATTCGAATGTATTCGGAACGTATTCTAACGTATTCGAATGTATTCGGAATGTATTCTAACGTATTCGAATGTATTCGGAACGTATTGTAACGTATTCGAATGCATTCGGAATGTATTCTAATGTATTCGAATGTATTCGGAACGTATTCTAACGTATTCGAATGTATTCGGAACGTATTCTAACGTATTCGAATGTATTCGGAATGTATTCTAACGTATTTGAATGTATTCGGAACGTATTCTAACGTATTCGAATGTATTCGGAACGTATTCTAACGTATTCGAATGTATTCGGAACGTATTCTAACGTATTCGAATGTATTCGGAATGTATTCTAACGTATTCGAATGTATTCGGAACGTATTCTAACGTATTCGAATGTATGCGGAATGTATTCTAACGTATTCAAATGTATTCGGAACGTATTGTAACGTATTCGAATGCATTCGGAATGTATTCTAATGTATCCAAATGTATTCGGAACGTATTCTAACGTATTCGAATGTATTCGGAATGTATTCTAATGTATCCAAATGTATTCGGAACGTATTCTAACGTATTCGAATGTATTCGGAACGTATTCTAACGTATTCGAATGTATTCGGAACGTATTCTAACGTATTCGAATGTATTCGGAACGTATTCTAACGTATTCGAATGTATTCGGAACGTATTCTAACGTATTCGAAAGTATTCGGAATGTATTCTAACGTATTCGAATGTATTCGGAACGTATTCTAACGTATTCGAATGTATTCGGAACGTATTCTAACGTATTCGAATGTATTCGGAACGTATTCTAACGTATTCGAATGTATTCGGAACGTATTCTAACGTATTCGAATGTATTCGGAACGTATTCTAACGTATTCGAATGTATTCGGAATGTATTCTAACGTATTCGAATGTATTCGGAACGTATTCTAACGTACTCGAATGTATGCGGAATGTATTCTAACGTATTCAAATGTATTCGGAACGTATTGTAACGTATTCGAATGCATTCGGAATGTATTCTAATGTATTCAAATGTATTCGGAACGTATTGTAACGTATTCGAATGCATTCGGAATGTATTCTAATGTATCCAAATGTATTCGGAACGTATTCTAACGTATTCGAATGTATTCGGAATGTATTCTAACGTATTCGAATGTATTCGGAACGTATTCTAACGTATTCGAATGTATTCGGAATGTATTCTAACGTATTCGAATGTATTCGGAACGTATTGTAACGTATTCGAATGCATTCGGAATGTATTCTAATGTATCCAAATGTATTCGGAACGTATTCTAACGTATTCGAATGTATTCGGAACGTATTCTAACGTATTCGAATGTATTCGGAATGTATTCTAACGTATTCGAATGTATTCGGAACGTATTCTAACGTATTCGAATGTATTCGGAACGTATTCTAACGTATTCGAATGTATTCGGAATGTATTCTAACGTATTCGAATGTATTCGGAACGTATTCTAACGTATTCGAATGTATGCGGAATGTATTCTAACGTATTCAAATGTATTCGGAACGTATTGTAACGTATTCGAATGTATTCGGAACGTATTCTAACGTATTCGAATGTATTCGGAATGTATTCTAACGTATTCGAATGTATTCGGAACGTATTGTAACGTATTCGAATGCATTCGGAATGTATTCTAATGTATCCAAATGTATTCGGAACGTATTCTAACGTATTCGAATGTATTCGGAATGTATTCTAATGTATCCAAATGTATTCGGAACGTATTCTAACGTATTCGAATGTATTCGGAACGTATTCTAACGTATTCGAATGTATTCGGAACGTATTCTAACGTATTCGAATGTATTCGGAACGTATTCTAACGTATTCGAATGTATTCGGAACGTATTCTAACGTATTCGAAAGTATTCGGAATGTATTCTAACGTATTCGAATGTATTCGGAACGTATTCTAACGTATTCGAATGTATTCGGAACGTATTCTAACGTATTCGAATGTATTCGGAACGTATTCTAACGTATTCGAATGTATTCGGAACGTATTCTAACGTATTCGAATGTATTCGGAATGTATTCTAACGTATTCGAATGTATTCGGAACGTATTCTAACGTATTCGAATGTATTCGGAATGTATTCTAACGTATTCGAATGTATTCGGAACGTATTGTAACGTATTCGAATGCATTCGGAATGTATTCTAATGTATCCAAATGTATTCGGAACGTATTCTAACGTATTCGAATGTATTCGGAACGTATTCTAACGTATTCGAATGTATTCGGAATGTATTCTAACGTATTCGAATGTATTCGGAACGTATTCTAACGTATTCGAATGTATTCGGAATGTATTCTAATGTATCCAAATGTATTCGGAACGTATTCTAACGTATTCGAATGTATTCGGAACGTATTCTAACGTATTCGAATGTATTCGGAACGTATTCTAACGTATTCGAATGTATTCGGAACGTATTCTAACGTATTCGAATGTATTCGGAACGTATTCTAACGTATTCGAAAGTATTCGGAATGTATTCTAACGTATTCGAATGTATTCGGAACGTATTCTAACGTATTCGAATGTATTCGGAACGTATTCTAACGTATTCGAATGTATTCGGAACGTATTCTAACGTATTCGAATGTATTCGGAACGTATTCTAACGTATTCGAATGTATTCGGAACGTATTCTAACGTATTCGAATGTATTCGGAATGTATTCTAACGTATTCGAATGTATTCGGAACGTATTCTAACGTACTCGAATGTATGCGGAATGTATTCTAACGTATTCAAATGTATTCGGAACGTATTGTAACGTATTCGAATGCATTCGGAATGTATTCTAATGTATCCAAATGTATTCGGAACGTATTCTAACGTATTCGAATGTATTCGGAACGTATTCTAACGTATTCGAATGTCTTCGGAATGTATTCTAACGTATTCGAATGTATTCGGAACGTATTCTAACGTATTCGAATGTATTCGGAACGTGTTCTAACGTATGCGAATGTCTTCGGAATGTATTCTAACGTATTCAAATGTATTCGGAACGTATTCTAACGTATTCAAATGTATTCGGAACGTATTGTAACGTATTCGAATGCATTCGGAATGTATTCTAATGTATCCAAATGTATTCGGAACGTATTCTAACGTATTCGAATGTATTCGGAACGTATTCTAACGTATTCGAATGTATTCGGAATGTATTCTAACGTATTCGAATGTATTCGGAACGTATTGTAACGTATTCGAATGTATTCGGAATGTATTCTAACGTATTCGAATGTATTCGGAACGTATTCTAACGTATTCGAATGTATTCGGAATGTATTCTAACGTATTCGAATGTATTCGGAACGTATTGTAACGTATTCGAATGCATTCGGAATGTATTCTAATGTATCCAAATGTATTCGGAACGTATTCTAACGTATTCGAATGTATTCGGAACGTATTCTAACGTATTCGAATGTATTCGGAATGTATTCTAACGTATTCGAATGTATTCGGAACGTATTCTAACGTATTCGAATGTATTCGGAATGTATTCTAACGTATTCGAATGTATTCGGAACGTATTGTAACGTATTCGAATGCATTCGGAATGTATTCTAATGTATCCAAATGTATTCGGAACGTATTCTAACGTATTCGAATGTATTCGGAACGTATTCTAACGTATTCGAATGTATTCGGAATGTATTCTAACGTATTCGAATGTATTCGGAACGTATTCTAACGTATTCGAATGTATTCGGAACGTATTCTAACGTATTCGAATGTATTCGGAATGTATTCTAACGTATTCGAATGTATTCGGAACGTATTCTAACGTATTCGAATGTATGCGGAATGTATTCTAACGTATTCAAATGTATTCGGAACGTATTGTAACGTATGCGAATGTCTTCGGAATGTATTCTAACGTATTCGAATGTATTCGGAACGTATTCTAACGTATTCAAATGTATTCGGAACGTATTGTAACGTATTCGAATGCATTCGGAATGTATTCTAATGTATCCAAATGTATTCGGAACGTATTCTAACGTATTCGAATGTATTCGGAACGTGTTCTAACGTATGCGAATGTCTTCGGAATGTATTCTAACGTATTCGAATGTATTCGGAACGTATTCTAACGTATTCAAATGTATTCGGAACGTATTGTAACGTATTCGAATGCATTCGGAATGTATTCTAATGTATCCAATGTATTCGGAACGTATTCTAACGTATTCGAATGTATTCGGAACGTATTCTAACGTATTCGAATGTCTTCGGAATGTATTCTAACGTATTCGAATGTATTCGGAATGTATTCTAATGTATCCAAATGTATCGGAACGTATTCTAACGTATTCGAATGTATTCGGAATGTATTCTAACGTATTCGAATGTCTTCGGAATGTATTCTAACGTATTCGAATGTATTCGGAACGTATTCTAACGTATTCGAATGTGTTCGGAATGTATTCTTACCTATTCGAATGTATTCGGAACGTATTCTAACGTATTCGAATGTATTCGGAACGTATTCTAACGTATTCGAATGTATTCGGAACGTGTTCTAACGTATTCGAATGTATTCGGAATGTATTCTAACGTATTCGAATGTATTCGGAACGTATTCTAACGTATTCGAATGTATTCGGAACGTGTTCTAACGTATGCGAATGTCTTCGGAATGTATTCTAACGTATTCGAATGTATTCGGAACGTATTCTAACGTATTCGAATGTATTCGGAACGTATTCTAACGTATTCGAATGTATTCGGAATGTATTCTACTCGGATAATTCAGTGTCACGGCCCCCGCCGACTGGAAATCTCAGTCGGCGGCGGCCGTGACAAAATATTAAAAACAACGGTTTTGCTTGTTTCGCACCATAGTGCCCGGTGTTTACATCGTGCGGTTGGCTTCGTGGAGTGACTTAACGGTTTTCGAAAAATATTGATCGATCGCCTCTGTTTTAAATTTTCTATTTCTATTTTCATTCGTATTTTATTGAGTTTTTCGATATTTTTTGTCAAAGCCCTCCTTGTAGTATTTTTTTAGTGATTGCTGGTTGCGCTTTTGCTCCAACTCTTCAATACAATGCATTATTCTTCTTGAAACTGCGAAATCACTCAAATTCAAGTCAATCAAATTCAGTTATTATTCAGCAATAAAAAACCGTCTTCCTGCTCCGATATTTATCTTACAGTCTTATGCTTGTTGTATTTATCGCTTTATTCATGTTTAAAATGTTTATTTCCAGGCAGGAGGTGTCTCGTCATTACTTGTGTCAACGCTCGCCTCAAATGCAATGTAGCCCAGTTCGCTTACTCCAATGTAATTTTTGCTGTTCTCTACAAGTATTTTTGTTGGATCGACGGTACAATTCGGTAAGCTTTGTGTTTGTTTTCATTTGGTGGCTTCCGCTGTAACACATCCACACACTCACTATGTGTAATATGTAATCTGTCAGTTTATACCATAATTTTGAAGACGAAGAAAGTAGTGAAGGGTTGATGGTCGTGCACGGAGGTTTCATGTCGATTACCCCCCTCGACTAAAAGAGGTCAATTCAATTAGCGAGACAACCAGTAGAATGGCACCCGGGGTAGGTAAGCGGTATGTCTTTGAATGGCGGCAAGCGTTTGATTATGTTCTGCGCATCCCTAATTGGCATACTATCTAACAGGAGCGGAATTTGAAAATAAAAGTTAGCTTACTAGTTACACTGTAATTCTCAAAGTAAACGAAAACTTGTAGTGAATACATCATTTCAATGCATGGGGGACTCATGAAAACGATCACATGTTTTGTAGATGCTGTAGTTTTTCCTTGTGGTGTGTAAATAAGGGTAAGCTCATGTAAAGTGACGCTAGTCAAAAATGCTAGGGAAGCTTTCATATAATCCGTTTCTATTCTACGTGACTTACATAACTAACTCGTGCTGAGAGTTTCCGTTTGAAAAAATTGAAAAAGACAGAGCGATAAGGTTGTGAGAAAGTGTTATGTAGAGTCTGTATCAACGCCACTAGGTGATTTTATTTTGTTTAACATGAGGTGCGAATTCGGAGCCAACTTCGTACGACACCCCACTTCAGCAGGCCATATAACAGGCGCGAAACTATCGTAAATCAAAATTTTTACTATGATAGCACGTAGTCAATAACATTCCAAGATTGTGCATCTTTCGTTGGTTTCCCTAATTTTCAGAGGGGTACCAACCTGGAATGTTGATTTCACATAAAGCTCGTCGATTGTTGAAGCGAGTAAGCAAGTGTAGTTCAAGATAAACTACAGTTGCAACCCCAACCAGTATACTTGTTCGGACAACATAGCTTTCTGTTCTAGGTATTACATTGTTAGCAGCGTAGATTTTTTAGTGGGTCACTCATATCTAAATCAACTACAACGAACACCAACAACGCTTAGTCAGTAGTGGTCTCATCAAAGTTTTTTGAAAGTTCAACCGTCGTAATAGTCTCAATTGGTGGGTCAGTAACCGCGATCGGCTTGTACGGTTCTTAGATTGAACTTAAGCACACTTAGTCTCGTCTCATTGACTTTAATTTGATATAGGTCGGTTGATGTAGGACTAGCACAAAAATCTCCTATAATGTTTGTATGCGTTGCTCTTTCATGATGATCAGCAACTAAATTTTCAGTGAAGATAAACATAAGCGGCTTGGTTTTGTTTATTCGTGAAGGAAAGTGTGCGATAATCCAGAAGACTTACCACAAAAATAAAAAGAAACATTTGTTATTCAATCATTACGATGAGGCGATTTCTTTATTCAACCCGGTATTTTATTGACGCTATCAGTTAAACATTAACCAGGTTACTTGGTTAACTCTCTTGTAAACCACTTGTTAATGGTTAACCCCTAATTTCCCCAAAAGACATTGTAAAAAAAGGTAAACAAAAGGGTTAACCAGTGAACCCGGGTAAGGTTTCCTGATAGGGTTAACGAAATACCAGGTTCCTGATGGAATTGGCCTTCCTATGAACTCCATTTGAAAAGTTATGAAACCAGAAAATAATTCTCAAAAAATGAAGAGTTCTCATTTACCGAACTACCGTAGTTAAAGTATTAATAATAACAGTCTCGCGCCCAAATATTCTTATCTTGATGGAAAGCTAAAGTTCGGTATTCCGTATTTTGTACACGCACGATGATAAAGTGCTGAATGTTATATATTTACTGAAATGATTCAAGAATCATTTCCTAATGTTAGTACTATATTCTTGCAGCTTTTCAACTATGTGATTGTCATAGGTAACTAATAACTAGAGTAGTTCAAAAATGTATCGCTCACCCTATAAGATTTCTAAGTAATCTTTTACGCTCTGTGACTTAATAAATGTACGCTAGCTAGCTTTCCATTACCATGACTGTAACCCCTGGTATCAATTAAGAGAGACGACCATCGAACACCTCTGGTGCTAATTAAGAGAGACGACCATCAGGGGGTGAAGGAAGGGGGGGAATCGACGTAAGACCGTGCACGGACCAGTGAGGATAGTAAGTCTCTCAGATGGCGCAATATTTAAGTTTCAGCCAAAAAGGCCTAATTTTAGGGGTTTCGTAGAAAGGGGGTACTTTGATGTTATTGGCAGTTCAGCACGATGATTAGAGTTTATTTACACTCGCTCTAGTCTATGTGTCTTTTCAAGCCAACGTTAAGTTCAAGTTAAATTATGGTATAAACTGACAGATTACATATTACACATAGTGAGTAAGGTTGTCCGAATAGACAGAAAAATTCCGAAAACGGACTACTTTTGCGCCAGAAAAGAGGTAATTTGTCTAATTCTAATCCAAAATCATTAATGTTCACGTGTTTAAATCTAAAAACGAACTACGTTTTGTCGATTAATCGGACGTTACTGGTGTATGGTTAAGTTGCTTTCATTAGAAAGAACTGAATTGCTAAATCGTATTTTACTTTTGAATTAAATCACTTGAATTATAGTAAGTGGTGGATAGTAAATTTCTCCTGGTCGCATCGTATAGTACCTGACCGATGTTCAATTATTGTGGCAATAAGGATATTGAAATCTTGTCCGCCTTCTCTAAAACTTTAATATAAGTCTGAGGTGCTATGCCACGGTTAACTTAGTTAACTAACGGGGGGTCCAGGATGGCACCTTTTGAACCATTTCTCAACAACACTTACACTATGGATATGGAATACCCATGCAATATCGATAACCGAATTCACTTTATCCTTTCGCCATTCTCGGGAAAGTTTGGTAATTTTTGCTGCAAAATATGAAAGTTGTAATCGAAAAACAGGGTTTTTTTGGTATAATGGCTATGTTGGCTAGCTATATACATGTTTTGTTGCTCTGCTGTATAGTGTTCCATGTTTATTAGTTTGTCTTTGTTTTCAGTGGTGAAGGATGTACGGCCAGATCTTGTCGTGAATCAAATACAAACGCAACCACAGCATGCATCCGATTCCGGAACACCCGCTCATCTGGTTTGATGTTAGTTTTCTTATTTGTCTTCTAGTTCTCTCTATTAGCTTAGTTAATCTCGATCTCCTCAGCTTGGCCAGAAATTGAAAATAATACTTAAACCACAGGTCCACAGGATGGTTGTCCCGTTGCCCGGGCAGCCACAGAAATTCATAGAACGCACTCTTTTTCTTTCTGTTCCTCTTTTTGCCAAATTGGGAGAAATCGCCTACTTTTCATTTTATTCAAATGGAAAAACTAACTCCTTCTCGTAGTCTTACCTTACTGGTGTATGGGGGGAGGTTGGTTCACAAGGGTTACTCTAATAAGAAAATCAGGTTATTTTATAATCGCACGCAAATCACGTGATCAACCTTAGAAGTGCTTGTAGGATGAAAGGATTGTCTGTAGAGGGTGGAGCCGTGGAGAATGGGTGAGCATCGTTTCCAGCTCATGCGGAACGTCAGAAATTGTGTTTTTCATCCAAGTTAAGATTAGGAAGAATAAAATTATAAAATTACATAGTTTTGTTGCGCTCATAAATTTTAACTGCTGTTTTTCAGACTCTTCTATCTGTTGGTATTGGATCTTTGGATCACCCCTACTGCTATCGGAGGTCGGGCCTCCACTTTTCACCGCGTGAATGGTCTGCGTTCGACAGTCTACCTACATCTCCAACAAAGCCGTCTGCCCTTATCTGACTTCTGACGTTAATAGGTTTGCCAATAGTATCTGTTTCTTCTCGTAGGATCGTAGGCTGGCGACAATTAGGCTAAATAGATAGAGTAGATATGCGAAGTGCTGTATTAAAAACTGCATTTATGAATCTCAGTTCATAATATTTTATACCTCAGGAAAAATATAAACATCAAGTTATATTGCTTACTCAAGCTAAACAACGCAGCTTAATATATATCAGTTTAATCGTCGCCAGTTAGTTTATTTTGTCGTTTATTTTTTGGTTATTTTCTTGGATCAATGAACTGTCGAGCAGGTTCTGGTTGACTTGTTAGGCGCGAGGAACGAAGGAACCTCAATGTTCTGTCGATTTATTATGCATAAAGCGAAATAACTGTGTGTTTTCACAAGAAAACCTTCAAAAAACGCTAGAAAGTCAACCGCAACCTGGTTTTTCTTACCAAATTATCAATTCGGTTCAATAGAAAGTTCGATCTGTAGTAGGCTAACTACATTGTACCTCTACGTGATTGCTATCATATTCGTTTCTTTATGTGTGCACACTTTGAAGAGTTTTTGACACTTCTTAGATTTCAAATTTCATTCTTTGAAGTGAATTTCGTGTTGTTTTCCTGGTAATGCTTCTCATGCGCTGTTTATGTGTTATCTAACCAAGGACTGAAATGTTTCTACATTCAATAATGATTTGGCATTCGGTGTCAATAGTCTAACATCACCTATGTATTCGAAATCGTTCATATAATTGTCTTTTTTGAGTATCATATCTTTATTTTCGAACATCAGTATCATTATTCACTATTTCCGAACAAAGTGTGTTGTTTTCTTTTTATAACGTATTTTCTGAATGTTTCCTACTATGTTTGTTGTTTGTTATCATTCTTATTGTAATTTTGTTATGTTTTGGGATTTGTACAGTAATTAGTGTGGTTTGTGATATCAATAATTATGTCTTGTGATAAATTACGTATTGTTTTATATGAATGAATAAATGTGTTTATTATTACTATTGTTTTTGTTTATTGTGAGGTTTCAATATTGGGAAGGAGCAAAAATCGTGAACGAGCGTTTTGTCACGGCCCCATCCGCCTAGTGACATTGTCGGGCAGACTCGCGAGACGGAACTCACAATGTCGTTGCCGTCTCGCGAGTCTGCCCGACAAGGTCACTAGGCGGATGGGGCCGTGACACGTTTTGGTCATAGTAACGTATTCGAATGTATTCGGAATGTATTCTAACGTATTCAAATGTATTCGGAACGTATTCTAACGTATTCAAATGTATTCGGAACGTATTCTAACGTATTCGAATGTATTCGGAACGTATTCTAACGTATTCGAAAGTATTCGGAATGTATTCTAACGTATTCGAATGTATTCGGAACGTATTCTAACGTATTCGAATGTATTCGGAACGTATTCTAACGTATTCGAATGTATTCGGAACGTATTTTAACGTATTCGAATGTATTCGGAATGTATTCTAACGTATTCGAATGTATTCGGAACGTATTGTAACGTATTCGAATGTATTCGGAACGTATTCTAACGTATTCGTATGTATTCGGAATGTATTCTAACGTATTCGAATGTATTCGGAACGTGTTCTAACGTATGCGAATGTCTTCGGAATGTATTCTAACGTATTCGAATGTATTCGGAACGTATTCTAACGTATTCGAATGTATTCGGAATGTATTCTAACGTATTCGAATGTATGCGGAACGTATTCTAACGTATTCGAATGTATTCGGAACGTGTTCTAACGTATGCGAATGTCTTCGGAATGTATTCTAACGTATTCGAATGTATTCGGAACGTATTCTAACGTATTCGAATGTATTCGGAATGTATTCTAACGTATTCGAATGTATGCGGAACGTATTCTAACGTATTCGAATGTATTCGGAACGTATTCTAACGTATTCGAATGTGTTCGGAATGTATTCTAACGTATTCGAATGTATTCGGAACGTATTCTAACGTATTCGAATGTATTCGGAATGTATTCTAACGTATTCGAATGTATTCGGAACGTATTCTAACGTATTCGAATGTATTCGGAATGTATTCTAACGTATTCGAATGTATTCGGAATGTATTCTAACGTATTCAAATGTATTCGGAACGTATTCTAACGTATTCAAATGTATTCGGAACGTATTCTAACGTATTCGAATGTATTCGGAACGTATTCTAACGTATTCGAAAGTATTCGGAATGTATTCTAACGTATTCGAATGTATTCGGAACGTATTCTAACGTATTCGAATGTATTCGGAACGTATTCTAACGTATTCGAATGTATTCGGAACGTATTTTAACGTATTCGAATGTATTCGGAATGTATTCTAACGTATTCGAATGTATTCGGAACGTATTGTAACGTATTCGAATGCATTCGGAATGTATTCTAATGTATCCAAATGTATTCGGAACGTATTCTAACGTATTCGAATGTATTCGGAATGTATTCTAATGTATCCAAATGTATTCGGAACGTATTCTAACGTATTCGAATGTATTCGGAACGTATTCTAACGTATTCGAATGTATTCGGAATGTATTCTAACGTATTCGAATGTATTCGGAACGTATTCTAACGTATTCGAATGTATGCGGAATGTATTCTAACGTATTCAAATGTATTCGGAACGTATTGTAACGTATTCGAATGCATTCGGAATGTATTCTAATGTATCCAAATGTATTCGGAACGTATTCTAACGTATTCGAATGTATTCGGAACGTATTCTAACGTATTCGAATGTCTTCGGAATGTATTCTAACGTATTCGAATGTATTCGGAACGTATTCTAACGTATTCGAATGTATTCGGAACGTGTTCTAACGTTTGCGAATGTCTTCGGAATGTATTCTAACGTATTCGAATGTATTCGGAACGTATTCTAACGTATTCAAATGTATTCGGAACGTATTGTAACGTATTCGAATGCATTCGGAATGTATTCTAATGTATCCAAATGTATTCGGAACGTATTCTAACGTATTCGAATGTTCTCGGAACGTATTCTAACGTATTCGAATGTCTTCGGAATGTATTCTAACGTATTCGAATGTATTCGGAATGTATTCTAATGTATCCAAATGTATTCGGAACGTATTCTAACGTATTCGAATGTATTCGGAATGTATTCTAACGTATTCGAATGTCTTCGGAATGTATTCTAACGTATTCGAATGTATTCGGAACGTATTCTAACGTATTCGAATGTGTTCGGAATGTATTCTTACCTATTCGAATGTATTCGGAACGTATTCTAACGTATTCGAATGTATTCGGAATGTATTCTAACGTATTCGAATGTATTCGGAACGTATTCTAACGTATTCGAATGTATTCGGAATGTATTCTAACGTATTCGAATGTATTCGGAACGTATTCTAACGTATTCGAATGTATTCGGAACGTGTTCTAACGTATGCGAATGTCTTCGGAATGTATTCTAACGTATTCGAATGTATTCGGAACGTATTCTAACGTATTCGAATGTATTCGGAATGTATTCTAACGTACTCGAATGTATGCGGAACGTATTCTAACGTATTCGAATGTATTCGGAACGTATTCTAACGTATTCGAATGTGTTCGGAATGTATTCTAACGTATTCGAATGTATTCGGAACGTATTCTAACGTATTCGAATGTATTCGGAATGTATTCTAACGTATTCGAATGTATTCGGAACGTATTCTAACGTATTCGAATGTATTCGGAATGTATTCTAACGTATTCGAATGTATTCGGAATGTATTCTAACGTATTCAAATGTATTCGGAACGTATTCTAACGTATTCAAATGTATTCGGAACGTATTCTAACGTATTCGAATGTATTCGGAACGTATTCTAACGTATTCGAAAGTATTCGGAATGTATTCTAACGTATTCGAATGTATTCGGAACGTATTCTAACGTATTCGAATGTATTCGGAACGTATTCTAACGTATTCGAATGTATTCGGAACGTATTTTAACGTATTCGAATGTATTCGGAATGTATTCTAACGTATTCGAATGTATTCGGAACGTATTGTAACGTATTCGAATGCATTCGGAATGTATTCTAATGTATCCAAATGTATTCGGAACGTATTCTAACGTATTCGAATGTATTCGGAATGTATTCTAATGTATCCAAATGTATTCGGAACGTATTCTAACGTATTCGAATGTATTCGGAACGTATTCTAACGTATTCGAATGTATTCGGAATGTATTCTAACGTATTCGAATGTATTCGGAACGTATTCTAACGTATTCGAATGTATGCGGAATGTATTCTAACGTATTCAAATGTATTCGGAACGTATTGTAACGTATTCGAATGCATTCGGAATGTATTCTAATGTATCCAAATGTATTCGGAACGTATTCTAACGTATTCGAATGTATTCGGAACGTATTCTAACGTATTCGAATGTCTTCGGAATGTATTATAATGTATCCAAATGTATTCGGAACGTATTCTAACGTATTCGAATGTATTCGGAACGTATTGTGACGTATTCGAATGCATTCGGAATGTATTCTAATGTATCCAAATGTATTCGGAACGTATTCTAACGTATTCGAATGTATTCGGAACGTATTCTAACGTATTCGAATGTGTTCGGAATGTATTCTTACCTATTCGAATGTATTCGGAACGTATTCTAACGTATTCGAATGTATTCGGAATGTATTCTAACGTATTCGAATGTATTCGGAACGTATTCTAACGTATTCGAATGTATTCGGAATGTATTCTAACGTATTCGAATGTATTCGGAACGTATTCTAACGTATTCGAATGTATTCGGAACGTGTTCTAACGTATGCGAATGTCTTCGGAATGTATTCTAACGTATTCGAATGTATTCGGAACGTATTCTAACGTATTCGAATGTATTCGGAATGTATTCTAACGTACTCGAATGTATGCGGAACGTATTCTAACGTATTCGAATGTATTCGGAACGTATTCTAACGTATTCGAATGTGTTCGGAATGTATTCTAACGTATTCGAATGTATTCGGAACGTATTCTAACGTATTCGAATGTATTCGGAATGTATTCTAACGTATTCGAATGTATTCGGAACGTATTCTAACGTATTCGAATGTATTCGGAATGTATTCTAACGTATTCGAATGTATTCGGAATGTATTCTAACGTATTCAAATGTATTCGGAACGTATTCTAACGTATTCAAATGTATTCGGAACGTATTCTAACGTATTCGAATGTATTCGGAACGTATTCTAACGTATTCGAAAGTATTCGGAATGTATTCTAACGTATTCGAATGTATTCGGAACGTATTCTAACGTATTCGAATGTATTCGGAACGTATTCTAACGTATTCGAATGTATTCGGAACGTATTTTAACGTATTCGAATGTATTCGGAATGTATTCTAACGTATTCGAATGTATTCGGAACGTATTGTAACGTATTCGAATGTATTCGGAATGTATTCTAATGTATCCAAATGTATTCGGAACGTATTCTAACGTATTCGAATGTATTCGGAATGTATTCTAATGTATCCAAATGTATTCGGAACGTATTCTAACGTATTCGAATGTATTCGGAATGTATTCTAACGTATTCGAATGTATTCGGAACGTATTCTAACGTATTCGAATGTATGCGGAATGTATTCTAACGTATTCGAATGTATTCGGAACGTATTCTAACGTATTCGAATGTATTCGGAACGTGTTCTAACGTTTGCGAATGTCTTCGGAATGTATTCTAACGTATTCGAATGTATTCGGAACGTATTCTAACGTATTCAAATGTATTCGGAACGTATTGTAACGTATTCGAATGCATTCGGAATGTATTCTAATGTATCCAAATGTATTCGGAACGTATTCTAACGTATTCGAATGTTCTCGGAACGTATTCTAACGTATTCGAATGTCTTCGGAATGTATTCTAACGTATTCGAATGTATTCGGAATGTATTCTAATGTATCCAAATGTATTCGGAACGTATTCTAACGTATTCGAATGTATTCGGAATGTATTCTAACGTATTCGAATGTCTTCGGAATGTATTCTAACGTATTCGAATGTATTCGGAACGTATTCTAACGTATTCGAATGTGTTCGGAATGTATTCTTACCTATTTGAATGTATTCGGAACGTATTCTAACGTATTCGAATGTATTCGGAATGTATTCTAACGTATTCGAATGTATTCGGAACGTATTCTAACGTATTCGAATGTATTCGGAATGTATTCTAACGTATTCGAATGTATTCGGAACGTATTCTAACGTATTCGAATGTATTCGGAACGTGTTCTAACGTATGCGAATGTCTTCGGAATGTATTCTAACGTATTCGAATGTATTCGGAACGTATTCTAACGTATTCGAATGTATTCGGAATGTATTCTAACGTACTCGAATGTATGCGGAACGTATTCTAACGTATTCGAATGTATTCGGAACGTATTCTAACGTATTCGAATGTGTTCGGAATGTATTCTAACGTATTCGAATGTATTCGGAACGTATTCTAACGTATTCGAATGTATTCGGAATGTATTCTAACGTATTCGAATGTATTCGGAACGTATTCTAACGTATTCGAATGTATTCGGAATGTATTCTAACGTATTCGAATGTATTCGGAATGTATTCTAACGTATTCAAATGTATTCGGAACGTATTCTAACGTATTCAAATGTATTCGGAACGTATTCTAACGTATTCGAATGTATTCGGAACGTATTCTAACGTATTTGAAAGTATTCGGAATGTATTCTAACGTATTCGAATGTATTCGGAACGTATTCTAACGTATTCGAATGTATTCGGAACGTATTCTAACGTATTCGAATGTATTCGGAACGTATTTTAACGTATTCGAATGTATTCGGAATGTATTCTAACGTATTCGAATGTATTCGGAACGTATTGTAACGTATTCGAATGCATTCGGAATGTATTCTAATGTATCCAAATGTATTCGGAACGTATTCTAACGTATTCGAATGTATTCGGAATGTATTCTAATGTATCCAAATGTATTCGGAACGTATTCTAACGTATTCGAATGTATTCGGAACGTATTCTAACGTATTCGAATGTATTCGGAATGTATTCTAACGTATTCGAATGTATTCGGAACGTATTCTAACGTATTCGAATGTATGCGGAATGTATTCTAACGTATTCAAATGTATTCGGAACGTATTGTAACGTATTCGAATGCATTCGGAATGTATTCTAATGTATCCAAATGTATTCGGAACGTATTCTAACGTATTCGAATGTATTCGGAACGTATTCTAACGTATTCGAATGTCTTCGG
This sequence comes from Litoditis marina, assembly GCA_964036275.1. NCBI lineage: Eukaryota > Metazoa > Nematoda > Chromadorea > Rhabditida > Rhabditidae > Litoditis > Litoditis marina. Next base: position 9,560 of record CAXIWQ010000454.1, on the reverse strand, counting down.
AATGTATTATAATGTATCCAAATGTATTCGGAACGTATTCTAACGTATTCGAATGTATTCGGAACGTATTGTGACGTATTCGAATGCATTCGGAATGTATTCTAATGTATCCAAATGTATTCGGAACGTATTCTAACGTATTCGAATGTATTCGGAACGTATTCTAACGTATTCGAATGTGTTCGGAATGTATTCTTACCTATTCGAATGTATTCGGAACGTATTCTAACGTATTCGAATGTATTCGGAATGTATTCTAACGTATTCGAATGTATTCGGAACGTATTCTAACGTATTCGAATGTATTCGGAATGTATTCTAACGTATTCGAATGTATTCGGAACGTATTCTAACGTATTCGAATGTATTCGGAACGTGTTCTAACGTATGCGAATGTCTTCGGAATGTATTCTAACGTATTCGAATGTATTCGGAACGTATTCTAACGTATTCGAATGTATTCGGAATGTATTCTAACGTACTCGAATGTATGCGGAACGTATTCTAACGTATTCGAATGTATTCGGAACGTATTCTAACGTATTCGAATGTGTTCGGAATGTATTCTAACGTATTCGAATGTATTCGGAACGTATTCTAACGTATTCGAATGTATTCGGAATGTATTCTAACGTATTCGAATGTATTCGGAACGTATTCTAACGTATTCGAATGTATTCGGAATGTATTCTAACGTATTCGAATGTATTCGGAATGTATTCTAACGTATTCAAATGTATTCGGAACGTATTGTAACGTATTCAAATGTATTCGGAACGTATTCTAACGTATTCGAATGTATTCGGAACGTATTCTAACGTATTCGAAAGTATTCGGAATGTATTCTAACGTATTCGAATGTATTCGGAACGTATTCTAACGTATTCGAATGTATTCGGAACGTATTCTAACGTATTCGAATGTATTCGGAACGTATTTTAACGTATTCGAATGTATTCGGAATGTATTCTAACGTATTCGAATGTATTCGGAACGTATTGTAACGTATTCGAATGCATTCGGAATGTATTCTAATGTATCCAAATGTATTCGGAACGTATTCTAACGTATTCGAATGTATTCGGAATGTATTCTAATGTATCCAAATGTATTCGGAACGTATTCTAACGTATTCGAATGTATTCGGAACGTATTCTAACGTATTCGAATGTATGCGGAATGTATTCTAACGTATTCAAATGTATTCGGAACGTATTGTAACGTATTCGAATGCATTCGGAATGTATTCTAATGTATCCAAATGTATTCGGAACGTATTCTAACGTATTCGAATGCATTCGGAATGTATTCTAATGTATCCAAATGTATTCGGAACGTATTCTAACGTATTCGAATGTATTCGGAACGTATTGTGACGTATTCGAATGCATTCGGAATGTATTCTAATGTATCCAAATGTATTCGGAACGTATTCTAACGTATTCGAATGTATTCGGAACGTATTCGAACGTATTCGTATGTATTCGGAATGTATTCTAACGTATTCGAATGTATTCGAACGTATTCTAACGTATTCGAATGTATTCGGAATGTATTTTAACGTATTCAAATGTATTCGGAACGTATTCTAACGTATTCGAATGTATTCGGAATGTATTCTAACGTATTCGAATGTATTCGGAACGTATTGTAACGTATTCGAATGTATTCGGAATGTATTCTAACGTATTCGAATGTATTCGGAACGTTTTCTAACGTATTCGAATGTATTCGGAACGTATTGTAACGTATTCGGATGTATTCGGAATGTATTCTAACGTATTCGAATGTATTTGGAATGTATTCTAACGTATTCGAATGTATTAGGAATGTATTCTAATGTATCCAAATGTATTCGGAACGTATTTTAACGTATTCGAATGTATTCGGAATGTATTCTAACGTATTCGAATGTATTCGGAACGTATTCTAACGTATTCGAATGTATTCGGAACGTATTCTAACGTATTCGAATGTATTCGGAATGTATTCTAACGTATTCGAATGTATTCGGAACGTATTCTAACGTATTCGAATGTATTCGGAACGTATTCTAACGTATTCGAATGTATTCGGAATGTTTTCTAGCGTATTCGAATGTATTCGGAACGTATTGTAACGTATTCGAATGCATTCGGAATGTATTCTAATGTATCCAAATGTATTCGGAACGTATTCTAACGTATTCGAATGTATTCGGAATGTATTCTAATGTATCCAAATGTATTCGGAACGTATTCTAACGCATTCGAATGTATTCGGAACGTATTCTAACGTATTCGAATGTATTCGGAATGTATTCTAACGTATTCGAATGTATTCGGAACGTATTCTAACGTATTCGAATGTATGCGGAATGTATTCTAACGTATTCAAATGTATTCGGAACGTATTGTAACGTATTCGAATGCATTCGGAATGTATTCTAATGTATCCAAATGTATTCGGAACGTATTCTAACGTATTCGAATGTATTCGGAACGTATTCTAACGTATTCGAATGTCTTCGGAATGTATTATAATGTATCCAAATGTATTCGGAACGTATTCTAACGTATTCGAATGTATTCGGAACGTATTGTAACGTATTCGAATGCATTCGGAATGTATTCTAATGTATCCAAATGTATTCGGAACGTATTCTAACGTATTCGAATGTATTCGGAACGTATTCTAACGTATTCGTATGTATTCGGAACGTATTCTAACGTATTCGAATGTATTCGGAACGTATTCTAACGTATTCGAATGTATTCGGAATGTATTCTAACGTATTCGAATGTATTCGGAACGTATTCTAACGTATTCGAATGTATGCGGAATGTATTCTAACGTATTCAAATGTATTCGGAACGTATTGTAACGTATTCGAATGCATTCGGAATGTATTCTAATGTATCCAAATGTATTCGGAACGTATTCGAATGTATTCGGAACGTATTCTAACGTATTCGAATGTCTTCGGAATGTATTATAATGTATCCAAATGTATTCGGAACGTATTCTAACGTATTCGAATGTATTCGGAACGTATTGTAACCTATTCGAATGCATTCGGAATGTATTCTAATGTATCCAAATGTATTCGGAACGTATTCTAACGTATTCGAATGTATTCGGAACGTAATCTAACGTATTCGTATGTATTCGGAATGTATTCTAACGTATTCGAATGTATTCGAAACGTATTCTAACGTATTCGAATGTATTCGGAATGTATTCTAACGTATTCGAATGTATTCGGAACGTATTCTAACGTATTCGAATGTATTCGGAATGTATTCTAACGTATTCGAATGTATTCGGAACGTATTGTAACGTATTCGAATGTATTCGGAATGTATTCTAACGTATTCGAATGTATTCGGAACGTTTTCTAACGTATTCGAATGTATTCGGAACGTATTGTAACGTATTCGAATGTATTCGGAATGTATTCTAACGTATTCGAATGTATTTGTCGGAATGTATTCTAACGTATTCGAATGTATTTGGAATGTATTCTAACGTATTCGAATGTATTCGGAATGTATTCTAATGTATCCAAATGTATTCGGAACGTATTTTAACGTATTCGAATGTATTCGGAATGTATTCTAACGTATTCGAATGTATTCGGAACGTATTCTAACGTATTCGAATGTATTCGGAACGTATTCTAACGTATTCGAATGTATTCGGAATGTATTCTAACGTATTCGAATGTATTCGGAACGTATTCTAACGTATTCGAATGTATTCGGAACGTATTCTAACGTATTCGAATGTATTCGGAATGTATTCTAACGTATTCGAATGTATTCGGAACGTATTGTAACGTATTCGAATGCATTCGGAATGTATTCTAATGTATCCAAATGTATTCGGAACGTATTCTAACGTATTCGAATGTATTCGGAATGTATTCTAATGTATCCAAATGTATTCGGAACGTATTCTAACGTATTCGAATGTATTCGGAACGTATTCTAACGTATTCGAATGTATTCGGAATGTATTCTAACGTATTCGAATGTATTCGGAACGTATTCTAACGTATTCGAATGTATGCGGAATGTATTCTAACGTATTCAAATGTATTCGGAACGTATTGTAACGTATTCGAATGCATTCGGAATGTATTCTAATGTATCCAAATGTATTCGGAACGTATTCTAACGTATTCGAATGTATTCGGAACGTATTCTAACGTATTCGAATGTCTTCGGAATGTATTATAATGTATCCAAATGTATTCGGAACGTATTCTAACGTATTCGAATGTATTCGGAACGTATTGTAACGTATTCGAATGCATTCGGAATGTATTCTAATGTATCCAAATGTATTCGGAACGTATTCTAACGTATTCGAATGTGTTCGGAATGTATTCTAACGTATTCGAATGTATTCGGAACGTATTCTAACGTATTCGAATGTATTCGGAATGTATTCTAACGTATTCGAATGTATTCGGAACGTATTCTAACGTATTCGAATGTATTCGGAATGTATTCTAACGTATTCGAATGTATTCGGAATGTATTCTAACGTATTCAATTGTATTCGGAACGTATTCTAACGTATTCGAATGTATTCGGAATGTATTCTAACGTATTCGGAACGTATTCTAACGTATTCGAATGTATCCAAATGTATTCGGAACGTATTTTAACGTATTCGAATGTATTCGGAATGTATTCTAACGTATTCGAATGTATTCGGAACGTATTCTAACGTATTCGAATGTATTCGGAATGTATTCTAACGTATTCGAATGTATTCGGAATGTATTCTAACGTATTCGAATGTATTCGGAACGTATTGTAACGTATTCGAATGCATTCGGAATGTATTCTAATGTATCCAAATGTATTCGGAACGTATTCTAACGTATTCGAATGTATTCGGAATGTATTCTAATGTATCCAAATGTATTCGGAACGTATTCTAACGTATTCGAATGTATTCGGAACGTATTCTAACGTATTCGAATGTATTCGGAATGTATTCTAACGTATTCGAATGTATTCGGAACGTATTCTAACGTATTCGAATGTATGCGGAATGTATTCTAACGTATTCAAATGTATTCGGAACGTATTGTAACGTATTCGAATGCATTCGGAATGTATTCTAATGTATCCAAATGTATTCGGAACGTATTCTAACGTATTCGAATGTATTCGGAACGTATTCTAACGTATTCGAATGTCTTCGGAATGTATTATAATGTATCCAAATGTATTCGGAACGTATTCTAACGTATTCGAATGTATTCGGAACGTATTGTAACGTATTCGAATGCATTCGGAATGTATTCTAATGTATCCAAATGTATTCGGAACGTATTCTAACGTATTCGAATGTATTCGGAATGTATTCTAATGTATCCAAATGTATTCGGAACGTATTCTAACGTATTCGAATGTATTCGGAACGTATTCTAACGTATTCGAATGTATTCGGAATGTATTCTAACGTATTCGAATGTATTCGGAACGTATTCTAACGTATTCGAATGTATGCGGAATGTATTCTAACGTATTCAAATGTATTCGGAACGTATTGTAACGTATTCGAATGCATTCGGAATGTATTCTAATGTATCCAAATGTATTCGGAACGTATTCTAACGTATTCGAATGTATTCGGAACGTATTCTAACGTATTCGAATGTCTTCGGAATGTATTCTAACGTATTCGAATGTATTCGGAACGTATTGTAACGTATTCGAATGCATTCGGAATGTATTCTAATGTATCCAAATGTATTCGGAACGTATTCTAACGTATTCGAATGTATTCGGAATGTATTCTAATGTATCCAAATGTATTCGGAACGTATTCTAACGTATTCGAATGTATTCGGAACGTATTCTAACGTATTTGAATGTATTCGGAATGTATTCTAACGTATTCGAATGTATTCGGAACGTATTCTAACGTATTCGAATGTATGCGGAATGTATTCTAACGTATTCAAATGTATTCGGAACGTATTGTAACGTATTCGAATGCATTCGGAATGTATTCTAATGTATCCAAATGTATTCGGAACGTATTCTAACGTATTCGAATGTATTCGGAACGTATTCTAACGTATTCGAATGTCTTCGGAATGTATTATAATGTATCCAAATGTATTCGGAACGTATTGTAACGTATTCGAATGCATTCGGAATGTATTCTAATGTATCCAAATGTATTCGGAACGTATTCTAACGTATTCGAATGTCTTCGGAATGTATTCTAACGTATTCGAATGTATTCGGAACGTATTCTAACGTATTCGAATGTATGCGGAATGTATTCTAACGTATTCAAATGTATTCGGAACGTATTGTAACGTATTCGAATGCATTCGGAATGTATTCTAATGTATCCAAATGTATTCGGAACGTATTCTAACGTATTCGAATGTATTCGGAACGTATTCTAACGTATTCGAATGTCTTCGGAATGTATTCTAACGTATTCGAATGTATTCGGAACGTATTGTAACGTATTCGAATGCATTCGGAATGTATTCTAATGTATCCAAATGTATTCGGAACGTATTCTAACGTATTCGAATGTCTTCGGAATGTATTCTAACGTATTCGAATGTATTCGGAACGTATTGTAACGTATTCGAATGCATTCGGAATGTATTCTAATGTATCCAAATGTATTCGGAACGTATTCTAACGTATTCGAATGTATTCGGAACGTATTCTAACGTATTCGAATGTGTTCGGAATGTATTCTAACGTATTCGAATGTATTCGGAACGTATTCTAACGTATTCGAATGTATTCGGAATGTATTCTAACGTATTCGAATGTATTCGGAACGTATTCTAACGTATTCGAATGTATTCGGAATGTATTCTAACGTATTCGAATGTATTCGGAATGTATTCTAACGTATTCAAATGTATTCGGAACGTATTCTAACGTATTCAAATGTATTCGGAACGTATTCTAACGTATTCGAATGTATTCGGAACGTATTCTAACGTATTCGAAAGTATTCGGAATGTATTCTAACGTATTCGAATGTATTCGGAACGTATTCTAACGTATTCGAATGTATTCGGAACGTATTCTAACGTATTCGAATGTATTCGGAACGTATTTTAACGTATTCGAATGTATTCGGAATGTATTCTAACGTATTCGAATGTATTCGGAACGTATTGTAACGTATTCGAATGTATTCGGAACGTATTCTAACGTATTCGTATGTATTCGGAATGTATTCTAACGTATTCGAATGTATTCGGAACGTGTTCTAACGTATGCGAATGTCTTCGGAATGTATTCTAACGTATTCGAATGTATTCGGAACGTATTCTAACGTATTCGAATGTATTCGGAATGTATTCTAACGTATTCGAATGTATGCGGAACGTATTCTAACGTATTCGAATGTATTCGGAACGTGTTCTAACGTATGCGAATGTCTTCGGAATGTATTCTAACGTATTCGAATGTATTCGGAACGTATTCTAACGTATTCGAATGTATTCGGAATGTATTCTAACGTATTCGAATGTATGCGGAACGTATTCTAACGTATTCGAATGTATTCGGAACGTATTCTAACGTATTCGAATGTGTTCGGAATGTATTCTAACGTATTCGAATGTATTCGGAACGTATTCTAACGTATTCGAATGTATTCGGAATGTATTCTAACGTATTCGAATGTATTCGGAACGTATTCTAACGTATTCGAATGTATTCGGAATGTATTCTAACGTATTCGAATGTATTCGGAATGTATTCTAACGTATTCAAATGTATTCGGAACGTATTCTAACGTATTCAAATGTATTCGGAACGTATTCTAACGTATTCGAATGTATTCGGAACGTATTCTAACGTATTCGAAAGTATTCGGAATGTATTCTAACGTATTCGAATGTATTCGGAACGTATTCTAACGTATTCGAATGTATTCGGAACGTATTCTAACGTATTCGAATGTATTCGGAACGTATTTTAACGTATTCGAATGTATTCGGAATGTATTCTAACGTATTCGAATGTATTCGGAACGTATTGTAACGTATTCGAATGCATTCGGAATGTATTCTAATGTATCCAAATGTATTCGGAACGTATTCTAACGTATTCGAATGTATTCGGAATGTATTCTAATGTATCCAAATGTATTCGGAACGTATTCTAACGTATTCGAATGTATTCGGAACGTATTCTAACGTATTCGAATGTATTCGGAATGTATTCTAACGTATTCGAATGTATTCGGAACGTATTCTAACGTATTCGAATGTATGCGGAATGTATTCTAACGTATTCAAATGTATTCGGAACGTATTGTAACGTATTCGAATGCATTCGGAATGTATTCTAACGTATTCGAATGTATTCGGAACGTATTCTAACGTATTCGAAAGTATTCGGAATGTATTCTAACGTATTCGAATGTATTCGGAACGTATTCTAACGTATTCGAATGTATTCGGAACGTATTCTAACGTATTCGAATGTATTCGGAACGTATTTTAACGTATTCGAATGTATTCGGAATGTATTCTAACGTATTCGAATGTATTCGGAACGTATTGTAACGTATTCGAATGCATTCGGAATGTATTCTAATGTATCCAAATGTATTCGGAACGTATTCTAACGTATTCGAATGTATTCGGAATGTATTCTAATGTATCCAAATGTATTCGGAACGTATTCTAACGTATTCGAATGTATTCGGAACGTATTCTAACGTATTCGAATGTATTCGGAATGTATTCTAACGTATTCGAATGTATTCGGAACGTATTCTAACGTATTCGAATGTATGCGGAATGTATTCTAACGTATTCAAATGTATTCGGAACGTATTGTAACGTATTCGAATGCATTCGGAATGTATTCTAATGTATCCAAATGTATTCGGAACGTATTCTAACGTATTCGAATGTATTCGGAACGTATTCTAACGTATTCGAATGTCTTCGGAATGTATTATAATGTATCCAAATGTATTCGGAACGTATTCTAACGTATTCGAATGTATTCGGAACGTATTGTGACGTATTCGAATGCATTCGGAATGTATTCTAATGTATCCAAATGTATTCGGAACGTATTCTAACGTATTCGAATGTATTCGGAACGTATTCTAACGTATTCGAATGTGTTCGGAATGTATTCTTACCTATTCGAATGTATTCGGAACGTATTCTAACGTATTCGAATGTATTCGGAATGTATTCTAACGTATTCGAATGTATTCGGAACGTATTCTAACGTATTCGAATGTATTCGGAATGTATTCTAACGTATTCGAATGTATTCGGAACGTATTCTAACGTATTCGAATGTATTCGGAATGTATTCTAACGTACTCGAATGTATGCGGAACGTATTCTAACGTATTCGAATGTATTCGGAACGTATTCTAACGTATTCGAATGTGTTCGGAATGTATTCTAACGTATTCGAATGTATTCGGAACGTATTCTAACGTATTCGAATGTATTCGGAATGTATTCTAACGTATTCGAATGTATTCGGAACGTATTCTAACGTATTCGAATGTATTCGGAATGTATTCTAACGTATTCG
>CAXIWQ010000453.1:0-47760 GCA_964036275.1 Litoditis marina | reverse complement strand
GAAATGTACGAATGACGTTTAATTTCTGAATATCAAGGGGGACGAAACTTCAGAGTAGGAGAAGGTAGAAGATATTTGAGGTCAAACCATTTTCTCAAATTAATTCAATGAGAAGTTACTGTTTGAGAAACAGAGTGCTGTACTGTTCAGCACAGATGCGAAATTGAGTGAATATAAAATGTGAATCGATTGAGTTTAGTAGTTAGAAGCATAATTTCTTGTAACATGGGTAACAATGTGTATCATTCAAACGTATACAATTAAAATTAGTTTTACAAGGTTCTCAATCATGGGCACTTAGGCAAGCCATGATGGGAGCTGTACTTAGACAGAACACGTATGAGAACATTGTAGAGTTAATGCGAATGATATTATACGTTTTAATTGTTTCCTGTATCATTGATTTTTCTAGTATTATATGGTGGAATATGAACCATTGTTCTATGAAAATATGCATAATTGGAAATCATACTTGGTTCTTACTCATGGGCTCTTAGGCAACCATGATGTATCGAGTGGTACTTAGACAACACTCGAGTAGAACTTCGCAAAATATATAATCTGAACAGTAGAGTATTTAAGTTAATCATACCATTTACTTAAAGTTAAAAGGAGAAAATTATGTAAGAGCTGTCTTTCATCCAATAAAAATGATTGTTGTAATGTTCTCTCATGGGCTCTTAGGCAAACCATGATTTGAGTGGTACTTAGACAACACTCTGGTGAGAACATCACGGTCTATTGAAATATAGAAATTCAGTATTAATCTCAAGAATGAACTGCATACCAAACAAGTTTTTCTCTTTGTTTATTTTACGAATTTTTTGTAGTTGGTTGTGAATGTGTGTTAGTTGTAAATTGTGCTGGACAGTGGAAAATATGTCATTAAAGTTAGAAAGTGTAAGTTGAATCCGTCTTATGGAAGAAAGATTACATAAAGACACTCTGTTTCTCAAACAGTAACTTCTCATTGAATTAATTTGAGAAAATGGTTTGACCTCAAATATCTTCTACCTTCTCCTACTCTGAAGTTTCGTCCCCTTGATATTCAGAATTAAACGTCATTCGTACATTTCGAATTTAATAAATTTACATAAATCTTCTTGCTAAACATAACATTCACTAAATATCAGTGGTGCTATTAAAGTCTGGCACCCAAACGGGATAATAAAAATCGATGTAGCTGACCTCATGTAGAGACCACCCGAATTTTTAACGTTATATTTACTTTTTTGTCGTATTACCCACAGAGATTTTAATCATAGATTAAGTGTAGAGAGATCGTGCCACTGTGAATGGAAAACCCAACCACTAGTAGTTTTCACATGGTAGTGCTCTCAACCACTTCCAAGGTCCTCCGTACCTCGAAAACAATAACCTGTTTTCGAAACAACTACTGACTGGGGGATGTATAGGCCTGCCTCCCCCTGGTGAATAAGGCCTTCTAACCCTCCTCACAACAACCAAACCAATTGCCATAATTCCTGGTATAGATCTGCTACCAAGAGTAGGAATCAAATCATATTGTTCCCACCCTGTTTTCAAATGAAGAAGGTAGAAGGTGTAATCGGGGCAACTGTAGAATTTGTGATCTAATTAATTTCAAATCTACTAGTATTTGTACCGTTACACGTAATGTGTACACAACCAACAACCAAAGGAGGTTAACTGCAATACCAAAAATGTTATTTATATGATAACCTGTGGCACATGTTCCTCACAATACGTGGGAGAAACTACTCAAAGTTTAAGAAATAGGATGAATCAGCATTTGCTTTCATTAAAAAATCTAATTTGAATACTTTTGTATCTAAACATTTCTTAGAAACAGGGCATGATCCCAATAATGTTAGAATTGACATTTTAGATCATGTAAACGATAGTAATCAATCACCAAAGTCAATGTTGCGTGACCAAGAGTTACTTTGGATTAAAATTATGCTCACTTGTTACCCACTTGGTCTGAATGACCAGATAAAAGGTTTTGGTAATGTTTCAAACAACACCAACCCATTGTCAAAAAATTCCCATCCATATTTTGTTCTGTCGACTCCAATCAAAAGAAGTAGTCATGAAAGAAAACGTAGATCACGTAAACTACAAAAAGTACATCGACGGAAGATAATCTTTTGGATATTTTACAAGGAATGAACGGTCGTGAATTATACATTTTATCTCGTTCTTTAACCAACATTGAAAAGAACATTCTCACAAATCTTGCATGCTCGAATGATTTCGAGAACCTCGTTTTCAATATGAGGTATAAGATATACAGCCTCATCAGCAATCATTTTTGGGAGAAAAGTTCGGTCGTGAAAAAGACCCCTACATTAAGTATCAAACTGGATTTCATTTCTAAAAAACTAGAGAGAATTCATTTACCCAGTCTCATAAATAACAGTAAAATTAAAAATTTGTTGAAGGATATCACCTCAGTGAACGATGCTTTCATTCGAACTATCTATACTTATGATGAACCAATTTCATTGAAAATTTTTAATTATAATAAATTTCTCCGAGATATGGATGACTACAAGAAACATCTCATTCTTTCTAATGATTGTGAATGTGTACTCTCTCGTAATTCAACTTTTGTTGATCCAACGCATCGTCATATATGCACTGGCGACCTCAATATCATAGAAAACACTCGTTTACGCAAAGTACTATCATTGGGAACTAAATACCGTACACATAACACAACAACTACCGCGGACTTTGTTCAATTAGCTATGTCAGCCAAACATAAGATATTAGAACATTTGAAAAAGAAGTTCAAACCTACGCAAGAGAAACTTGCTGATTTCAGTTCTCTATTTGACACCGAAGTTATTGATAAAGTTCACACTCGTTCGAATTTGTGTAACCTTGAAGAAAGAGAAGAATTAATCCTCTCCGCTCAAGAGTTTTCAGATCTCAAGAATTTGAAAGCAAAATACATTATTACCTGTGTGGACAAAGCTTCTAGCAATTATGCACTTATATGCCCGAAATTCTATCTCCAACAAATGGAGAATGAAATGAGTAGAAATAATCTCAATAATGTTACCTATGAACTTTCTAATCTTAACATACAACATGTACTCGAGAGACACAAGCGAATTCATAACTCACTCAATCTCAAAAACTCTGAAGATAATATCAGTTTACCTCTAATATATGGTATACCGAAAATGCATAAACAACCTATAAAATTTCGGTTCATAAGTGGAGCCAAACATAGCAGTTTAAAATCACTTTCTGTCACTTTACAAATCATTCTAAAACATGTTAGAGTGCATTTCAAAAACCTATGCAATGTCATATTTGAAAGAACCGGTGTTAAGATGTTTTGGGCCGTTGATATAGTTTCACAGTAGTTAAAGATATTCTGAAAATTATACCAAACTCGGACACCCGAATATTTTCAGCAGACTTCACCAGTTTATTTACAAATTTACCACACAGTGTGGTTAAATCAAGCATGTATGGACTATTGGAGATTTGTATGAAAAACCAAAACTATGTACACATCAACGGTAACTATTGTAATTACTCCTCAAGTAGTTCAGGAAAAGGAAATTATTATACTAAAAACGAGGTATTCTATATGATATGTTCTTTACTTGACAATAGCTTTGTTAACTATGCTGGTTCTGTCTATCAACAAAAGTTTGGTATCCCACAAGGTGCGAATTGCTCCCCCACAAATAGCTGATCTCACGTTATCATTCATGGAGTACAAATTCATGAAGTTAACTATTTCTTCTGTAGGAAATTTTGTAGCTAGAAATATAATAACAGTTACAGATATATAGATGATGTTTTGCATATATCTCATCACTGTGAAGATTTCAAAACAAATGTTCCTCTTATTTATGACCCCACACTCAACTTGGAACCTACTGCAGATATCAAGCTCGAATGTGATTTTCTAGACTTGGACATACGGTTACACCAAAATCGTATTCTTACCTCACTTTTCAATAAAACTGATTTATACAAGTTCAAAGTACTTCGTTACCCTAATTTCCATACCAATATTGACACAAAGTCTGGTTTGAATACTATATCTGGAGAAATAATTCGTTTTTCTAGAACTTGTTGTTTGTATACTGACTTCGAGGACAGAATTGTCCAACTAGTTAGTTTCTATAAAATCAACTCTTGGCCATTAACAATGTTAGTTAATCGTATATTTAGAGTTCTACACAATAATCCACTCATTAAACGAAAATATGGACTAGTAAAGACCTTTCCCTCTAGTCTATTAATAAAATGAGAGATGTCTAATATTGATTGACACATATCTGTACCAATTGGGCACGTCCTATCCCACTACTCATTGTCACTCTCCATCTAAATAATATTTGGTAGCTGGTTGTATTCTGGACTATTTAAGTTCTCTCTAAAATCTCTTTGCTCTCTTCTAAATTTCTTAAAATAGTTTCACTAGGTTAACTGAGAACAGGTCATCTACTGATGAGGGCTCCCTGTTTGACATATGGATTGATAATTGCCCGAAATGTCGAGGTAACTAAAGATTGTAATAGGCAATCTAGGAATTTGCATAGTGCAAATAAATTTCTTTCTTTTCTCTCTTCTCGCTCTTCTTTCTCCTCTATCCTATTTGTATCTAGTTGCATCATGGACTCTGTAGCCGATAAATACAATAGGTTTGAATCCCGTAAAGTTTTAGATTACAAAACTTGACATTGTTTGTTTTTATTTAAACGTAATTCTATTGAACTAATGAAACTCAATGAACTAGTCTGAGAAAATGTGTTGATGTGTAGTCTCCGCTCACTCGCCATTGTACTCAGAAAACAACTATTATCTTTATGTAATCTTTCTTCCATAAGACGGATTCAACTTACACTTTCTAACTTTAATGACATATTTTCCACTGTCCAGCACAATTTACAACTAACACACATTCACAACCAACTACAAAAAATTCGTAAAATAAACAAAGAGAAAAACTTGTTTGGTATGCAGTTCATTCTTGAGATTAATACTGAATTTCTATATTTCAATAGACCGTGATGTTCTCACCAGAGTGTTGTCTAAGTACCACTCAAATCATGGTTTGCCTAAGAGCCCATGAGAGAACATTACAACAATCATTTTTATTGGATGAAAGACATCTCTTACATAATTTTCTCCTTTTAACTTTAAGTAAATGGTATGATTAACTTAAATACTCTACTGTTCAGATTATATATTTGCGAAGTTCTACTCGAGTGTTGTCTAAGTACCACTCGATACATCATGGTTGCCTAAGAGCCCATGAGTAAGAACCAAGTATGATTTCCAATTATGCATATTTTCATAGAACAATGGTTCATATTCCACCATATAATACTAGAAAAATCAATGATACAGGAAACAATTAAAACGTATAATATCATTCGCATTAACTCTACAATGTTCTCATACGTGTTCTGTCTAAGTACAGCTCCCATCATGGCTTGCCTAAGTGCCCATGATTGAGAACCTTGTAAAACTAATTTTAATTGTATACGTTTGAATGATACACATTGTTACCCATGTTACAAGAAATTATGCTTCTAACTACTAAACTCAATCGATTCACATTTTATATTCACTCAATTTCGCATCTGTGCTGAACAGTACAGCACTCTGTTTCTCAAACAGTAACTTCTCATTGAATTAATTTGAGAAAATGGTTTGACCTCAAAATATCTTCTACCTTCTCCTACTCTGAAGTTTCGTCCCCTTGATATTCAGAAATTAAACGTCATTCGTACATTTCGAATTTAATAAATTTACATAAATCTTCTTGCTAAACATAACATTCACTAAATATCAGTGGTGCTATTAAAGTCTGGCACCCAAACGGGATAATAAAAATCGATGTAGCTGACCTCATGTAGAGAACACCCGAATTTTTAACGTTATATTTACTTTTTTGTCGTATTACCCACAGAGATTTTAATCATAGATTAAGTGTAGAGAGATCGTGCCACTGTGAATGGAAAACCCAACCACTAGTAGTTTTCACATGGTAGTGCTCTCAACCACTTCCAAGGTCCTCCGTACCTCGAAAACAATAACCTGTTTTCGAAACAACTACTGACTGGGGGATGTATAGGCCTGCCTCCCCCTGGTGAATAAGGCCTTCTAACCCTCCTCACAACAACCAAACCAATTGCCATAATTCCTGGTATAGATCTGCTACCAAGAGTAGGAATCAAAATCATATTGTTCCCACCCTGTTTTCAAATGAAGAAGGTAGAAGGTGTAATCGGGGCAACTGTAGAATTTGTGATCTAATTAATTTCAAATCTACTAGTATTTGTACCGTTACACGTAATGTGTACACAACCAACAAACCAAAGGAGGTTAACTGCAATACAAAAATGTTATTTATATGATAACCTGTGGCACATGTTCCTCACAATACGTGGGAGAAACTACTCAAAGTTTAAGAAATAGGATGAATCAGCATTTGCTTTCATTTAAAAAATCTAATTTGAATACTTTTGTATCTAAACATTTCTTAGAAACAGGGCATGATCCCAATAATGTTAGAATTGACATTTTAGATCATGTAAACGATAGTAATCAATCACCAAAGTCAATGTTGCGTGACCAAGAGTTACTTTGGATTAAAATTATGCTCACTTGTTACCCACTTGGTCTGAATGACCAGATAAAAGGTTTTGGTAATATTTCAAACAACACCAACCCATTGTCAAAAAATTCCCATCCATATTTTGTTCTGTCGACTCCAATCAAAAGAAGTAGTCATGGAAGAAAACGTAGATCACGTAAACTACAAAAAGTACATCGAACGGAAGATAATCTTTTGGATATTTTACAAGGAATGAACGGTCGTGAATTATACATTTTATCTCGTTCTTTAACCAACATTGAAAAGAACATTCTCACAAATCTTGCATGCTCGAATGATTTCGAGAACCTCGTTTTCAATATGAGGTATAAGATATACAGCCTCATCAGCAATCATTTTTGGGAGAAAAGTTCGGTCGTGAAAAAGACCCCTACATTAAGTATCAAACTGGATTTCATTTCTAAAAAACTAGAGAGAATTCATTTACCCAGTCTCATAAATAACAGTAAAATTAAAAATTTGTTGAAGGATATCACCTCAGTGAACGATGCTTTCATTCGAACTATCTATACTTATGATGAACCAATTTCATTGAAAATTTTTAATTATAATAAATTTCTCCGAGATATGGATGACTACAAGAAACATCTCATTCTTTCTAATGATTGTGAATGTGTACTCTCTCGTAATTCAACTTTTGTTGATCCAACGCATCGTCATATATGCACTGGCGACCTCAATATCATAGAAAACACTCGTTTACGCAAAGTACTATCATTGGGAACTAAATACCGTACACATAACACAACAACTACCGCGGACTTTGTTCAATTAGCTATGTCAGCCAAACATAAGATATTAGAACATTTGAAAAAGAAGTTCAAACCTACGCAAGAGAAACTTGCTGATTTCAGTTCTCTATTTGACACCGAAGTTATTGATAAAGTTCACACTCGTTCGAATTTGTGTAACCTTGAAGAAAGAGAAGAATTAATCCTCTCCGCTCAAGATTTTTCAGATCTCAAGAATTTGAAAGCAAAATACATTATTACCTGTGTGGACAAAGCTTCTAGCAATTATGCACTTATATGCCCGAAATTCTATCTCCAACAAATGGAGAATGAAATGAGTAGAAATAATCTCAATAATGTTACCTATGAACTTTCTAATCTTAACATACAACATGTACTCGAGAGACACAAGCGAATTCATAACTCACTCAATCTCAAAAACTCTGAAGATAATATCAGTTACCTCTAATATATGGTATACCGAAAATGCATAAACAACCTATAAAATTTCGGTTCATAAGTGGAGCCAAACATAGCAGTTTAAAATCACTTTCTGTCACTTTACAAATCATTCTAAAACATGTTAGAGTGCATTTCAAAACCTATGCAATGTCATATTTGAAAGAACCGGTGTTAAGATGTTTTGGGCCGTTGATAATAGTTTCACAGTAGTTAAAGATATTCTGAAAATTATACCAAACTCGGACACCCGAATATTTTCAGCAGACTTCACCAGTTTATTTACAAATTTACCACACAGTGTGGTTAAATCAAGCATGTATGGACTATTGGAGATTTGTATGAAAAACCAAAACTATGTACACATCAACGGTAACTATTGTAATTACTCCTCAAGTAGTTCAGGAAAAGGAAATTATTATACTAAAAACGAGGTATTCTATATGATATGTTCTTTACTTGACAATAGCTTTGTTAACTATGCTGGTTCTGTCTATCACAAAAGTTTGGTATCCCACAAGGTGCGAATTGCTCCCCACAAATAGCTGATCTCACGTTATCATTCATGGAGTACAAATTCATGAAGTTAACTATTTCTTCTGTAGGAAATTTGTAGCTAGAAAATATAATAACAGTTACAGATATATAGATGATGTTTTGCATATATCTCATCACTGTGAAGATTTCAAAACAAATGTTCCTCTTATTTATGACCCCACACTCAACTTGGAACCTACTGCAGATATCAAGCTCGAATGTGATTTTCTAGACTTGGACATACGGTTACACCAAAATCGTATTCTTACCTCACTTTTCAATAAAACTGATTTATACAAGTTCAAAGTACTTCGTTACCCTAATTTCCATACCAATATTGACACAAAGTCTGGTTTGAATACTATATCTGGAGAAATAATTCGTTTTCCTAGAACTTGTTGTTTGTATACTGACTTCGAGGACAGAATTGTCCAACTAGTTAGTTTCTATAAAATCAACTCTTGGCCATTAACAATGTTAGTTAATCGTATATTTAGAGTTCTACACAATAATCCACTCATTAAACGAAATATGGACTAGTAAAGACCTTTCCCTCTAGTCTATTAAATAAAATGAGAGATGTCTAATATTGATTGACACATATCTGTACCAATTGGGCACGTCCTATCCCACTACTCATTGTCACTCTCCATCTAAATAATATTTGGTAGCTGGTTGTATTCTGGACTATTTAAGTTCTCTCTAAAATCTCTTTGCTCTCTTCTAAATTTCTTAAAATAGTTTCACTAGGTTAACTGAGAACAGGTCATCTACTGATGAGGGCTCCCTGTTTGACATATGGATTGATAATTGCCCGAAATGTCGAGGTAACTAAAGATTGTAATAGGCAATCTAGGAATTTGCATAGTGCAAATAAATTTCTTTCTTTTCTCTCTTCTCGCTCTTCTTTCTCCTCTATCCTATTTGTATCTAGTTGCATCATGGACTCTGTAGCCGATAAATACAATAGGTTTGAATCCCGTAAAGTTTTAGATTACAAAACTTGACATTGTTTGTTTTTATTTAAACGTAATTCTATTGAACTAATGAAACTCAATAGAGATGTCTTGAGGTTTCTGCGAATTTCGGATGCGATACGTCAGTCAGTACACGCACGTGAGGGTGAAATAGAGTTGTCTAAACATGAACGAATTACTGTAGTGAACTGATAATCTGGAACCTTGTCTAACAATACTTTTATTCAGTTTTCTGTATTTGTGGTAATGAGAAGATAAAGATATCGTGAGGTTTCTGCGGATTTCGGATGCGATACGTCGGTCAGTACACGCACGCGAGGGTGAAATAGAGTTGTCTAAACATGAACGAACATGAACGAATTACTGTAGTAAACTGATGATCTGGAACCTTGTCTAACAATACTTTTATTCAGTTTTCTGTATTTGTGGTGTTGAGAATATAGAGATGTCTTGAGGTTTCTGCGGATTTCGGATGCGATACGTCGATCAGTACACGCACGTGAGGGTGAAATAGAGTTGTCTAAACATGAACGAATTACTGTAGTAAACTGATGATCTGGAACCTTGTCTAACAAGACTTTTATTCAGTTTTCTGTATTTGTGGTGTTGAGAATATAGAGATGTCTTGAGGTTTCTGCGGATTTCGGATGCGATACGTCGGTCAGTACACGCACGCAAGGGTGAAATAGAGTTGTCTTAACATGAACGAATTACTGTAGTGAACTGATGCTCTGGAACCTTCTCTAACAATACTTTTATTCAGTTTTATGTATTTGTGGTGTTGAGAATATAGAGATGTCTTGAGGTTTCTGCGGTGTTCGGATGCGATACGTCGGTCAGTACACGCACGTGAGGGTGAAATAGAGTTGTCTAAACATGAACGAATTACTGTAGTGAACTGATGATCTGGAACCTTGTCTAACAATACTTTTATTCAGTTGTCTGTATTTGTGGTGATGAGAAAATAAAGATGTCGTGAGGTTTCTGCGGTGTTCGGATGCGATAAGTCGGTCAGTACACGCACGTGAGGGTGAAATAGAGTTTTCTAAACATGAGCGAATTACTGTAGTGAACTGATGATCTGGAACCTTGTCTAACAATACTTTTATTCAGTTTTCTGTATTTGTGGTAATGAGAAGATAAAGATGTCGTGAGGTTTCTGCGGATTTCGGATGCGATACGTCGTTCAGTACACGCACGTGAGGGTGAAATAGAGTTGTCTAAACATGAACAAATTACTGTAGTGAACTGATGATCTGGAACCTTGTCTAACAATACTTTTATTCAGTTTTCTGTATTTGTGGTGATGAGAAGATAAAGATGTCGTGAGGTTTCTGCGGTGTTCGGATGCGATACGTCGGTCAGTACACGCACGTGAGGGTGAAATAGAGTTGTCTAAACATGAACGAATTACTGTAGTGAACTTATGCTCTGGAACCTTCTCTAACAATACTTTTATTCAGTTTTCTGTATGTGTGGTGTTGAGAATATAGAGATGTCTTGAGGTTTCTGCGGATTTCGGATGCGATACGTCGTTCAGTACACGCACGTGAGGGTGAAATAGAGTTGTCTAAACATGAACGAATTACTGTAGTGAACTGATGATCTGGAACCTTGTCTAACAATACTTTTATTCAGTTTTCTGTATTTGTGGTGATGAGAAGATAAAGATGTCGTGAGGTCTCTGCGGTGTTCGGATGCGATACGTCGGTCAGTACACGCACGCGAGGGTGAAATAGAGTTGTCTTAACATGAAGGAATTACTGTAGTGAACTGATGCTCTGGAACCTTCTCTAACAATACTTTTATTCAGTTTTCTGTAATTGTGGTGTTGAGAATATAGAGATGTCTTGAGGTTTCTGCGAATTTCGGATGCGATACGTCAGTCAGTACACGCACGTGAGGGTGAAATAGAGTTGTCTAAACATGAACGAATTACTGTAGTGAACTGATAATCTGGAACCTTGTCTAACAATACTTTTATTCAGTTTTCTGTATTTGTGGTAATGAGAAGATAAAGATATCGTGAGGTTTCTGCGGATTTCGGATGCGATACGTCGGTCAGTACACGCACGCGAGGGTGAAATAGAGTTGTCTAAACATGAACGAACATGAACGAATTACTGTAGTAAACTGATGATCTGGAACCTTGTCTAACAATACTTTTATTCAGTTTTCTGTATTTGTGGTGTTGAGAATATAGAGATGTATTGAGGTTTCTGCGGATTTCGGATGCGATACGTCGATCAGTACACGCACGTGAGGGTGAAATAGAGTTGTCTAAACATGAACGAATTACTGTAGTAAACTGATGATCTGGAACCTTGTCTAACAATACCTTTTATTCAGTTTTCTGTATTTGTGGTGTTGAGAATATAGAGATGTCTTGAGGTTTCTGCGGATTTCGGATGCGATACGTCGGTCAGTACACGCACGCGAGGGTGAAATAGAGTTGTCTTAACATGAACAAATTACTGTAGTGAACTGATGCTCTGGAACCTTCTCTAACAATACTTTTATTCAGTTTTATGTATTTGTGGTGTTGAGAATATAGAGATGTCTTGAGGTTTCTGCGAATTTCGGATGCGATACGTCAGTCAGTACACGCACGTGAGGGTGAAATAGAGTTGTCTAAAAATGAACGAAGTACTGTAGTGAACTGATGCACTGGAACCTTCTCTAACAATACTTTTATTCAGTTTTCTGTATTTGTGGTGTTGAGAATATAAAGATGTATTGAGGTTTCTGCGGATTTCGGATGCGATACGTCAGTCAGTACACGCACGTGAGGGTGAAATAGAGTTGTCTAAACATGAACGAATTACTGTAGTGAACTGATGATCTGGAACCTTGTCTAACAATACTTTTATTCAGTTTTCTGTATTTGTGGTAATGAGAAGATAAAGATGTCGTGAGGTTTCTGCGTATTTCGGATGCGATACGTCGGTCAGTACACGCACGTGAGGGTGAAATAGAGTTGTCTAAACATGAACAAATTACTGTAGTGAACTGATGATCTGGAACCTTGTCTAACAATACTTTTATTCAGTTTTATGTATTTGTGGTGTTGAGAATATAGAGATGTCTTGAGGTTTCTGTGGTGTTCGGATGCGATAAGTCGGTCCGTACACGCACGTGAGGGTGAAATAGAGTTGTCTAAACATGAACAAATTACTGTAGTGAACTGATGATCTGGAACCTTGTCTAACAATACTTTTATTCAGTTTTCTGTATTTGTGGTAATGAGAAGATAAAGATGTCGTGAGGTTTCTGCGGATTTCGGATGCGATACGTCGGTCAGTACACGCACGTGAGGGTGAAATAGAGTTGTCTAAACATGAACAAATTACTGTAGTGAACTGATGA
The DNA here is from genome assembly GCA_964036275.1 of Litoditis marina. Lineage (NCBI taxonomy): Eukaryota > Metazoa > Nematoda > Chromadorea > Rhabditida > Rhabditidae > Litoditis > Litoditis marina. The sequence goes on along the minus strand of CAXIWQ010000453.1, from coordinate 35,053 downwards.
TCTGGAACCTTGTCTAACAATACTTTTATTTAGTTTTCTGTATTTGTGGTAATGAGAAGATAAAGATGTCGTGAGGTTTCTGCGGATTTCGGATGCGATACGTCGTTCAGTACACGCACGTGAGGGTGAAATAGAGTTGTCTAAACATGAACGAATTACTGTAGTGAACTGATGATCTGGAACCTTGTCTAACAATACTTTTATTCAGTTTTCTGTATTTGTGGTGATGAGAAGATAAAGATGTCGTGAGGTTTCTGCGGTGTTCGGATGCGATACGTCGGTCAGTACACGCACGTGAGGGTGAAATAGAGTTGTCTAAACATGAACGAATTACTGTAGTGAACTGATGATCTGGAACCTTGTCTAACAATACTTTATTCAGTTGTCTGTATTCGTGGTGATGAGAAAATAAAGATGTCGTGAGGTTTCTGCGGTGTTCGGATGCGATAAGTCGGTCAGTACACGCACGTGAGGGTGAAATAGAGTTTTCTAAACATGAGCGAATTACTGTAGTGAACTGATGATCTGGAACCTTGTCTAACAATACTTTTATTCAGTTTTCTGTATTTGTGGTGTTGAGAATATAGAGATGTCTTGAGGTTTCTGCGAAATTCGGATGCGATACATCAGTCAGTACACGGAGGTGAGGGTGAAATAGAGTTGTCTGAACATGAACAAATTACTGTAGTGAACTGATGATCTGGAACCTTGTCTAACAATACTTTTATTCAGTTTTCTGTATTTGTGGTGATGAGAAGATAAAGATGTCGTGAGGTTTCTGCGGTGTTCGGATGCGATACGTCGGTCAGTACACGCACGTGAGGGTGAAATAGAGTTGTCTAAACATGAACGAATTACTGTAGTGAACTTATGCTCTGGAACCTTCTCTAACAATACTTTTATTCAGTTTTCTGTATGTGTGGTGTTGAGAATATAGAGATGTCTTGAGGTTTCTGCGGATTTCGGATGCGATACGTCGTTCAGTACACGCACGTGAGGGTGAAATAGAGTTGTCTAAACATGAACGAATTACTGTAGTGAACTGATGATCTGGAACCTTGTCTAACAATACTTTTATTCAGTTTTCTGTATTTGTGGTGATGAGAAGATAAAGATGTCGTGAGGTCTCTGCGGTGTTCGGATGCGATACGTCGGTCAGTACACGCACGCGAGGGTGAAATAGAGTTGTCTTAACATGAACGAATTACTGTAGTGAACTGATGCTCTGGAACCTTCTCTAACAATACTTTTATTCAGTTTTCTGTAATTGTGGTGTTGAGAATATAGAGATGTCTTGAGGTTTCTGCGAATTTCGGATGCGATACGTCAGTCAGTACACGCACGTGAGGGTGAAATAGAGTTGTCTAAACATGAACGAATTACTGTAGTGAACTGATAATCTGGAACCTTGTCTAACAATACTTTTATTCAGTTTTCTGTATTTGTGGTAATGAGAAGATAAAGATATCGTGAGGTTTCTGCGGATTTCGGATGCGATACGTCGGTCAGTACACGCACGCGAGGGTGAAATAGAGTTGTCTAAACATGAACGAACATGAACGAATTACTGTAGTAAACTGATGATCTGGAACCTTGTCTAACAATACTTTTATTCAGTTTTCTGTATTTGTGGTGTTGAGAATATAGAGATGTATTGAGGTTTCTGCGGATTTCGGATGCGATACGTCGATCAGTACACGCACGTGAGGGTGAAATAGAGTTGTCTAAACATGAACGAATTACTGTAGTAAACTGATGATCTGGAACCTTGTCTAACAATACTTTTATTCAGTTTTCTGTATTTGTGGTGTTGAGAATATAGAGATGTCTTGAGGTTTCTGCGGATTTCGGATGCGATACGTCGGTCAGTACACGCACGCGAGGGTGAAATAGAGTTGTCTTAACATGAACAAATTACTGTAGTGAACTGATGCTCTGGAACCTTCTCTAACAATACTTTTATTCAGTTTTATGTATTTGTGGTGTTGAGAATATAGAGATGTCTTGAGGTTTCTGCGAATTTCGGATGCGATACGTCAGTCAGTACACGCACGTGAGGGTGAAATAGAGTTGTCTAAAAATGAACGAAGTACTGTAGTGAACTGATGCACTGGAACCTTCTCTAACAATACTTTTATTCAGTTTTCTGTATTTGTGGTGTTGAGAATATAAAGATGTATTGAGGTTTCTGCGGATTTCGGATGCGATACGTCAGTCAGTACACGCACGTGAGGGTGAAATAGAGTTGTCTAAACATGAACGAATTACTGTAGTGAACTGATGATCTGGAACCTTGTCTAACAATACTTTTATTCAGTTTTCTGTATTTGTGGTAATGAGAAGATAAAGATGTCGTGAGGTTTCTGCGTATTTCGGATGCGATACGTCGGTCAGTACACGCACGTGAGGGTGAAATAGAGTTGTCTAAACATGAACAAATTACTGTAGTGAACTGATGATCTGGAACCTTGTCTAACACTACTTTTATTCAGTTTTATGTATTTGTGGTGTTGAGAATATAGAGATGTCTTGAGGTTTCTGTGGTGTTCGGATGCGATAAGTCGGTCCGTACACGCACGTGAGGGTGAAATAGAGTTGTCTAAACATGAACAAATTACTGTAGTGAACTGATGATCTGGAACCTTGTCTAACAATACTTTTATTCAGTTTTCTGTATTTGTGGTAATGAGAAGATAAAGATGTCGTGAGGTTTCTGCGGATTTCGGATGCGATACGTCGGTCAGTACACGCACGTGAGGGTGAAATAGAGTTGTCTAAACATGAACAAATTACTGTAGTGAACTGATGATCTGGAACCTTGTCTAACAATACTTTTATTTAGTTTTCTGTATTTGTGGTAATGAGAAGATAAAGATGTCGTGAGGTTTCTGCGGATTTCGGATGCGATACGTCGTTCAGTACACGCACGTGAGGGTGAAATAGAGTTGTCTAAACATGAACGAATTACTGTAGTGAACTGATGATCTGGAACCTTGTCTAACAATACTTTTATTCAGTTTTCTGTATTTGTGGTGATGAGAAGATAAAGATGTCGTGAGGTTTCTGCGGTGTTCGGATGCGATACGTCGGTCAGTACACGCACGTGAGGGTGAAATAGAGTTGTCTAAACATGAACGAATTACTGTAGTGAACTGATGATCTGGAACCTTGTCTAACAATACTTTTATTCAGTTGTCTGTATTCGTGGTGATGAGAAAATAAAGATGTCGTGAGGTTTCTGCGGTGTTCGGATGCGATAAGTCGGTCAGTACACGCACGTGAGGGTGAAATAGAGTTTTCTAAACATGAGCGAATTACTGTAGTGAACTGATGATCTGGAACCTTGTCTAACAATACTTTTATTCAGTTTTCTGTATTTGTGGTAATGGGAAGATAAAGATGTCGTGAGGTTTCTGCGGATTTCGGATGCGATACGTCGTTCAGTACACGCACGTGAGGATGAAATAGAGTTGTCTAAACATGAACGAATTACTGTAGTGAACTGATGCTCTGAAACCTTCTCTAACAATACTTTTATTCAGTTTTATGTATTTGTGGTGTTGAGAATATAGAGATGTCTTGAGGTTTCTGCGAATTTCGGATGCGATACGTCAGTCAGTACACGCACGTGAGGGTGAAATAGAGTTGTCTAAAAATGAACGAAGTACTGTAGTGAACTGATGCACTGGAACCTTCTCTAACAATACTTTTATTCAGTTTTCTGTATTTGTGGTGTTGAGAATATAAAGATGTATTGAGGTTTCTGCGGATTTCGGATGCGATACGTCAGTCAGTACACGCACGTGAGGGTGAAATAGAGTTGTCTAAACATGAACGAATTACTGTAGTGAACTGATGATCTGGAACCTTGTCTAACAATACTTTTATTCAGTTTTCTGTATTTGTGGTAATGAGAAGATAAAGATGTCGTGAGGTTTCTGCGTATTTCGGATGCGATACGTCGGTCAGTACACGCACGTGAGGGTGAAATAGAGTTGTCTAAACATGAACAAATTACTGTAGTGAACTGATGATCTGAAACCTTGTCTAACAATACTTTTATTCAGTTTTATGTATTTGTGGTGTTGAGAATATAGAGATGTCTTGAGGTTTCTGTGGTGTTCGGATGCGATAAGTCGGTCCGTACACGCACGTGAGGGTGAAATAGAGTTGTCTAAACATGAACAAATTACTGTAGTGAACTGATGATCTGGAACCTTGTCTAACAATACTTTTATTCAGTTTTCTGTATTTGTGGTAATGAGAAGATAAAGATGTCGTGAGGTTTCTGCGGATTTCGGATGCGATACGTCGGTCAGTACACGCACGTGAGGGTGAAATAGAGTTGTCTAAACATGAACAAATTACTGTAGTGAACTGATGATCTGGAACCTTGTCTAACAATACTTTTATTTAGTTTTCTGTATTTGTGGTAATGAGAAGATAAAGATGTCGTGAGGTTTCTGCGGATTTCGGATGCGATACGTCGTTCAGTACACGCACGTGAGGGTGAAATAGAGTTGTCTAAACATGAACGAATTACTGTAGTGAACTGATGATCTGGAACCTTGTCTAACAATACTTTTATTCAGTTTTCTGTATTTGTGGTGATGAGAAGATAAAGATGTCGTGAGGTTTCTGCGGTGTTCGGATGCGATACGTCGGTCAGTACACGCACGTGAGGGTGAAATAGAGTTGTCTAAACATGAACGAATTACTGTAGTGAACTGATGATCTGGAACCTTGTCTAACAATACTTTTATTCAGTTGTCTGTATTTGTGGTGATGAGAAAATAAAGATGTCGTGAGGTTTCTGCGGTGTTCGGACGCGATAAGTCGGTCAGTACACGCACGTGAGGGTGAAATAGAGTTTTCTAAACATGAGCGAATTACTGTAGTGAACTGATGATCTGGAACCTTGTCTAACAATACTTTTATTCAGTTTTCTGTATTTGTGGTAATGAGAAGATAAAGATGTCGTGAGGTTTCTGCGGATTTCGGATGCGATACGTCGGTCAGTACACGCACGTGAGGGTGAAATAGAGTTGTCTAAACATAAACAAATTACTGTAGTGAACTGATGATCTGGAACCTTGTCTAACAATACTTTTATTCAGTTTTCTGTATTTGTGGTGATGAGAAGATAAAGATGTCGTGAGGTTTCTGCGGTGTTCGGATGCGATACGTCGGTCAGTACACGCACGTGAGGGTGAAATAGAGTTGTCTAAACATGAACAAATTACTGTAGTGAACTGATGATCTGGAACCTTGTCTAACAATACTTTTATTTAGTTTTCTGTATTTGTGGTAATGAGAAGATAAAGATGTCGTGAGGTTTCTGCGGATTTCGGATGCGATACGTCGTTCAGTACACGCACGTGAGGGTGAAATAGAGTTGTCTAAACATGAACGAATTACTGTAGTGAACTGATGATCTGGAACCTTGTCTAACAATACTTTTATTCAGTTTTCTGTATTTGTGGTGATGAGAAGATAAAGATGTCGTGAGGTTTCTGCGGTGTTCGGATGCGATACGTCGGTCAGTACACGCACGTGAGGGTGAAATAGAGTTGTCTAAACATGAACGAATTACTGTAGTGAACTGATGATCTGGAACCTTGTCTAACAATACTTTTATTCAGTTGTCTGTATTTGTGGTGATGAGAAAATAAAGATGTCGTGAGGTTTCTGCGGTGTTCGGACGCGATAAGTCGGTCAGTACACGCACGTGAGGGTGAAATAGAGTTTTCTAAACATGAGCGAATTACTGTAGTGAACTGATGATCTGGAACCTTGTCTAACAATACTTTTATTCAGTTTTCTGTATTTGTGGTAATGAGAAGATAAAGATGTCGTGAGGTTTCTGCGGATTTCGGATGCGATACGTCGGTCAGTACACGCACGTGAGGGTGAAATAGAGTTGTCTAAACATAAACAAATTACTGTAGTGAACTGATGATCTGGAACCTTGTCTAACAATACTTTTATTCAGTTTTCTGTATTTGTGGTGATGAGAAGATAAAGATGTCGTGAGGTTTCTGCGGTGTTCGGATGCGATACGTCGGTCAGTACACGCACGTGAGGGTGAAATAGAGTTGTCTAAACATGAACGAATTACTGTAGTGAACTTATGCTCTGGAACCTTCTCTAACAATACTTTTATTCAGTTTTCTGTATGTGTGGTGTTGAGAATATAGAGATGTCTTGAGGTTTCTGCGGATTTCGGATGCGATACGTCGTTCAGTACACGCACGTGAGGGTGAAATAGAGTTGTCTAAACATGAACGAATTACTGTAGTGAACTGATGATCTGGAACCTTGTCTAACAATACTTTTATTCAGTTTTCTGTATTTGTGGTGATGAGAAGATAAAGATGTCGTGAGGTTTCTGCGGTGTTCGGATGCGATACGTCGGTCAGTACACGCACGTGAGGGTGAAATAGAGTTGTCTAAACATGAACGAATTACTGTAGTGAACTGATGATCTGGAACCTTGTCTAACAATACTTTTATTCAGTTGTCTGTATTCGTGGTGATGAGAAAATAAAGATGTCGTGAGGTTTCTGCGGTGTTCGGATGCGATAAGTCGGTCAGTACACGCACGTGAGGGTGAAATAGAGTTTTCTAAACATGAGCGAATTACTGTAGTGAACTGATGATCTGGAACCTTGTCTAACAATACTTTTATTCAGTTTTCTGTATTTGTGGTAATGGGAAGATAAAGATGTCGTGAGGTTTCTGCGGATTTCGGATGCGATACGTCGTTCAGTACACGCACGTGAGGATGAAATAGAGTTGTCTAAACATGAACGAATTACTGTAGTGAACTGATGCTCTGAAACCTTCTCTAACAATACTTTTATTCAGTTTTATGTATTTGTGGTGTTGAGAATATAGAGATGTCTTGAGGTTTCTGCGAATTTCGGATGCGATACGTCAGTCAGTACACGCACGTGAGGGTGAAATAGAGTTGTCTAAAAATGAACGAAGTACTGTAGTGAACTGATGCACTGGAACCTTCTCTAACAATACTTTTATTCAGTTTTCTGTATTTGTGGTGTTGAGAATATAAAGATGTATTGAGGTTTCTGCGGATTTCGGATGCGATACGTCAGTCAGTACACGCACGTGAGGGTGAAATAGAGTTGTCTAAACATGAACGAATTACTGTAGTGAACTGATGATCTGGAACCTTGTCTAACAATACTTTTATTCAGTTTTCTGTATTTGTGGTAATGAGAAGATAAAGATGTCGTGAGGTTTCTGCGTATTTCGGATGCGATACGTCGGTCAGTACACGCACGTGAGGGTGAAATAGAGTTGTCTAAACATGAACAAATTACTGTAGTGAACTGATGATCTGGAACCTTGTCTAACAATACTTTTATTCAGTTTTATGTATTTGTGGTGTTGAGAATATAGAGATGTCTTGAGGTTTCTGTGGTGTTCGGATGCGATAAGTCGGTCCGTACACGCACGTGAGGGTGAAATAGAGTTGTCTAAACATGAACAAATTACTGTAGTGAACTGATGATCTGGAACCTTGTCTAACAATACTTTTATTCAGTTTTCTGTATTTGTGGTAATGAGAAGATAAAGATGTCGTGAGGTTTCTGCGGATTTCGGATGCGATACGTCGGTCAGTACACGCACGTGAGGGTGAAATAGAGTTGTCTAAACATGAACAAATTACTGTAGTGAACTGATGATCTGGAACCTTGTCTAACAATACTTTTATTTAGTTTTCTGTATTTGTGGTAATGAGAAGATAAAGATGTCGTGAGGTTTCTGCGGATTTCGGATGCGATACGTCGTTCAGTACACGCACGTGAGGGTGAAATAGAGTTGTCTAAACATGAACGAATTACTGTAGTGAACTGATGATCTGGAACCTTGTCTAACAATACTTTTATTCAGTTTTCTGTATTTGTGGTGATGAGAAGATAAAGATGTCGTGAGGTTTCTGCGGTGTTCGGATGCGATACGTCGGTCAGTACACGCACGTGAGGGTGAAATAGAGTTGTCTAAACATGAACGAATTACTGTAGTGAACTGATGATCTGGAACCTTGTCTAACAATACTTTTATTCAGTTGTCTGTATTTGTGGTGATGAGAAAATAAAGATGTCGTGAGGTTTCTGCGGTGTTCGGACGCGATAAGTCGGTCAGTACACGCACGTGAGGGTGAAATAGAGTTTTCTAAACATGAGCGAATTACTGTAGTGAACTGATGATCTGGAACCTTGTCTAACAATACTTTTATTCAGTTTTCTGTATTTGTGGTAATGAGAAGATAAAGATGTCGTGAGGTTTCTGCGGATTTCGGATGCGATACGTCGGTCAGTACACGCACGTGAGGGTGAAATAGAGTTGTCTAAACATAAACAAATTACTGTAGTGAACTGATGATCTGGAACCTTGTCTAACAATACTTTTATTCAGTTTTCTGTATTTGTGGTGATGAGAAGATAAAGATGTCGTGAGGTTTCTGCGGTGTTCGGATGCGATACGTCGGTCAGTACACGCACGTGAGGGTGAAATAGAGTTGTCTAAACATGAACAAATTACTGTAGTGAACTGATGATCTGGAACCTTGTCTAACAATACTTTTATTCAGTTTTCTGTATTTGTGGTGATGAGAAGATAAAGATGTCGTGAGGTTTCTGCGGTGTTCGGATGCGATACGTCGGTCAGTACACGCACGTGAGGGTGAAATAGAGTTGTCTGAAAATGAACGAATTACTGTACTGAACTGATGCACTGGAACCTTCTCTAACAATACTTTTATTCAGTTTTCTGTAATTGTGGTGTTGAGAATATAGAGATGTCTTGAGGTTTCTGCGAATTTCGGATGCGATACGTCAGTCAGTACACGCACGTGAGGGTGAAATAGAGTTGTCTGAAAATGAACGAATTACTGTACTGAACTGATGCACTGGAACCTTCTCTAACAATATTTTTATTCAGTTTTATGTATTTGTGGTGTTGAGAATATAGAGATGTCTTGAGGTTTCTGCGGATTTCGGATGCGATACGTCGATCAGTACACGCACGTGAGGGTGAAATAGAGTTGTCTAAACATGAACGAATTACTGTAGTAAACTGATGATCTGGAACCTTGTCTAACAATACTTTTATTCAGTTTCCTGTATTTGTGGTGTTGAGAATATAGAGATGTCTTGAGGTTTCTGCGGATTTCGGATGCGATACGTCGATCAGTACACGCACGTGAGGGTGAAATAGAGTTGTCTAAACATGAACGAATTACTGTAGTAAACTGATGATCTGGAACCTTGTCTAACAATACTTTTATTCAGTTTTATGTATTTGTGGTGTTGAGAATATAGAGATGTCTTGAGGTTTCTGTGGTGTTCGGATGCGATAAGTCGGTCCGTACACGCACGTGAGGGTGAAATAGAGTTGTCTAAACATGAACAAATTACTGTAGTGAACTGATGATCTGGAACCTTGTCTAACAATACTTTTATTCAGTTTTCTGTATTTGTGGTAATGAGAAGATAAAGATGTCGTGAGGTTTCTGCGGTGTTCGGATGCGATACGTCGGTCAGTACACGCACGTGAGGGTGAAATAGAGTTGTCTAAACATGAACGAATTACTGTAGTGAACTGATGATCTGGAACCTTGTCTAACAATACTTTTATTCAGTTGTCTGTATTTGTGGTGATGAGAAAATAAAGATGTCGTGAGGTTTCTGCGGTGTTCGGATGCGATAAGTCGGTCAGTACACGCACGTGAGGGTGAAATAGAGTTTTCTAAACATGAGCGAATTACTGTAGTGAACTGATGATCTGGAACCTTGTCTAACAATACTTTTATTCAGTTTTCTGTATTTGTGGTAATGAGAAGATAAAGATGTCGTGAGGTTTCTGCGGATTTCGGATGCGATACGTCGTTCAGTACACGCACGTGAGGATGAAATAGAGTTGTGACCTTCTCTAACAACATGAACCTTGAAACCTAAACAAAACAACCTAAACATGAACGAATTACTGTAGTGAACTGATGCTCTGGAACCTTCTCTAACAATACTTTTATTCAGTTTTATGTATTTGTGGTGTTGAGAAAATAAAGATGTCGTGAGGTTTCTGCGGTGTTCGGATGCGATAAGTCGGTCAGTACACGCACGTGAGGGTGAAATAGAGTTTTCTAAACATGAGCGAATTACTGTAGTGAACTGATGATCTGGAACCTTGTCTAACAATACTTTTATTCAGTTTTCTGTATTTGTGGTAATGAGAAGATAAAGATGTCGTGAGGTTTCTGCGGATTTCGGATGCGATACGTCGTTCAGTACACGCACGTGAGGATGAAATAGAGTTGTCTAAACATGAACGAATTACTGTAGTGAACTGATGCTCTGGAACCTTCTCTAACAATACTTTTATTCAGTTTTATGTATTTGTGGTGTTGAGAATATACAGATGTCTTGAGGTTTCTGCGAATTTCGGATGCGATACGTCAGTCAGTACACGCACGTGAGGGTGAAATAGAGTTGTCTAAAAATGAACGAAGTACTGTAGTGAACTGATGCACTGGAACCTTCTCTAACAATACTTTTATTCAGTTTTCTGTATTTGTGGTGTTGAGAATATAAAGATGTATTGAGGTTTCTGCGGATTTCGGATGCGATACGTCAGTCAGTACACGCACGTGAGGGTGAAATAGAGTTGTCTAAACATGAACGAATTACTGTAGTGAACTGATGATCTGGAACCTTGTCTAACAATACTTTTATTCAGTTTTCTGTATTTGTGGTAATGAGAAGATAAAGATGTCGTGAGGTTTCTGCGTATTTCGGATGCGATACGTCGGTCAGTACACGCACGTGAGGGTGAAATAGAGTTGTCTAAACATGAACAAATTACTGTAGTGAACTGATGATCTGGAACCTTGTCTAACAATACTTTTATTCAGTTTTATGTATTTGTGGTGTTGAGAATATAGAGACTAGCCGGTCCCGCGGCTAACGCCGCGGGCCCGTCTAGCGTGCATGTTAGCTATGTTTTGCAACTTCATTCAGAGTTGTTACCGCGTTTCTTACTTTTTTCGAAAGTTTCAAACTGGTTCGAGTAGTTTGACGACTTGACGTCTTCTAACCTTCAGAATCTTATCTGACGTGATCGTCACTCCGTGAAACAAAGTGATCGTAACATTATTTGGACTCTTTCCCACTCGTTCTGAGAGTTTCAGATAATTTGAGCGAAGTTCATTTTTGACGTCTTCTGACATTCTGAATATTACTCGTCGGTAATTAGAATTCATATAGTCTTCACATATGAGTATAATTTACATGTCGCAGTAGCTGGAAACCTTAAAGAAGGAATTTTAAAGAACTCGACTTTTTTGCTAGTGAAGTGCTTGGTATGTGACATCATAAATTGATAGTTTGAGCTCAAAACATGAGAATTATTGTAACTTTGTTGTAAATCAGTCAATCAATCAATCAATAAATCACTCAATCAATCAAAATATTTCAACTGGTCACGTTGTTTGGTAATTGTAAAGAAGAACATGACTCCTCTGTACGAATAGAATGTAGTAAACATGTTTGTCTGTGACGTCATCACATGCATGATACTCAGGTTGTTTACTTGGTTTCAATTTGAAAGAGAGCGTGCCCGTCTAGCGTGCATGTTAGCTATGTTTTGCAACTTTATTCAGAGTTGTTACCACGTTTCTTACTTTTTTTCTGAACTTTTCAAACTGCTTCGAGTAGTTTAACGTCTTCTGGTCTTCAGAATCTTTTCTGACGTGATCGTCACCTCGTGAAATAATGTAATCTCAACATTTTTGGACTATTTCTTACTTGTTCTGAGAGTTTCAGAAAGTTTGAAAGTAGTTCATTTTTGACGTAATCTGACATTCTGAATATTACTCGTCGTTGCTTAGAATTCATGAAGTCTTCACGTATGAGTATGATCTACGGTTTGCAATAATTTAAAGCCCGGAAAAAACTATTTCAAAAAATTTGATTTTTTTGCTAGTGAAATGCTTGGTATGTGACGTCATCAATTGGTGGTTTGATCTTGAAGTTAAAAACTACTGTAACTTGGTTCGTTTTTCTCCAATGTGCTCGTGTTTCACTTTCTGAGTTGTTCATGAGTAGTGGAATACAATGACACTAAGCTAGTAAATCTATCTATTTACATATCGATTTTAGCCCAAACTCATATTTATTGCGCTAAAAAAAATCAATACTTGACCTTTGACCTTAGTTCTTTGGCATTTTATTCTTTGTCTAATACTGGTCCTACCCTATGAGTTTCAAGTCGTGGCTATCATTCAGACGATCAGGAGAGGCGTGGGAAAATGTTGAATCCGGGGTAGCTTAAAAGTGAGCCTATTTGCGCCGTATCTAGTACGGGTTGGATTTTTAATACTTGAATAACTCGAGAACGGCTGAACGGTTTTGCTCAATTTTTCAAATCCTTTGCCGGTCCATTGATCTTCGCTTATGGTCACAATTTGGGACTCACTGCATGAGTTTGGCTGTTACACTTTTTTCTAAAAAATATATAAAAAAATTATTTTTGAGAAATTTAAAAATCCATCACAAACAAATTGTTTCAATTTTGTATGCACATCTTTTGCACAAATCTAAGAAACTCAATCACATTTTGAACATGTGCCCACCGAAATGAATGAAATTTTTTTGTTAAGTTTTCTCAACGCTTACAGAGCACTCGTCATCTGAGATGGAGTTTTCACGTCTATGAAGTATAGTACCTGACAATCAACTCAATACTATATTTTAATTAACAAATAGCAAATTGCACGTTAACAGTACGAAATCGATCTAAATAAAATATATCACTTTTTCCACTTTTGTGCACTAAAAATCGGGTATTGATTTTGATGGTTCCATATTGTAGGGTTAGGTTATAGACACTGAGAGTGACTTCCCATATGTCCACGTGCAGCGTTTTCCTATGGGAAATTTTTTCAAAAGTGCAAAAAATTTCTTCGAAAATTTCTATCTCGAAAAGTATTGCGAAATTTCAATCGATACTTGGCCGGTAGTAGTCGCTCATGCTATACTTGTACTATGCCAGTTTCAGCCGGATCCATTCAGTTTACAAGGTATGAGAAACAAAAATAGAAGAAAATTTTGACATTTTTCATGACCTATAAAAAAAATTCCAGAAGAGTCCGGCAAGAGGGACCACTATTTCTGAAGGTTCACTCGAAATAGAGTACACACGTAGAGTATCGGCGTTTTTTCACCCTTTTTTACGTTAGCGTAACTTTACGTTAAGGCCCTAACTCAAAAATGTACTCGGGCCGATTGCATTTATTTGATGGCCTCTAAGCACTGTTAGAGTTAGGGAGCAATCGTAACAACTTTTCGACAAAATCTTCACATGGTATATAGGTGGGGTGACTAGCCGGTCGCGCGGCTCCCGCGCGCGCCCCGCTAGCTGGGGGTGCCCCCCAGACCCCCCTCGTTTAGTAATGTTTGAAATCGTGAAAAAAGTTATGGCATCAAAGATCTTGTTGATAGTTTTCATCATATGACTCGTCATGTGACTTGTGACGTCATCACTTTTGAGAGTAAAATTTAATAATGTATAACTCACGAATGACTGAATATTTTTTCAAACTTTTTCCATATTCTGTTATGAATTGTCGATGTCTCGTTACACTATGAAAATCGTATCAACTGCACCATTTTGAGAATGTTCAAAAAATTGAAAATTAATTTTCTGGAAAACGGTCAATGAACTGTGTTCTTTTTATAGGCGCATATGGTTAACTGAACCATTTCACAGTTCGTGTGAGAGTATGAGAGAAATCGTTCGAGAAGTTTTCTCAATTTCACAAGTTTTTTTTCAACTTGACATTCATCCATAACTAATCAATAAATCGATATTATTGATTTTTGGCAATTGAAAGTCTTATTCATTCATTGAGTACAACGTGCTGTCAAAGTTTGATTCAATTCCATGCAGCCATTCTGTCAGGACAGATATCATGAAAATGGGTTTTTTACATAAAAAACGTTATAAAAAGCTTTAAACTTAATTAAAGTCGATTAGCCTCGACACGATTGGTAAGCAGCCTTGGCATAATGCGCTGGCGAAATTAGAAGGTAATCGGTGCAACTTTAGTGAACAGTCGACTATTCTCGAGATTTCATAACTAATCGATAAATCGATAATATCGATTTTTGTCATTATGGTTTTTGTTGGCTATAAAAGTTATGCAGATGCTGTAAGCCGATTAGCCAAAGGAGAGCATGGTTGGCCGGCTATGGATGTCGGAAATTTGACAAAATTTGTAAAAAAACGATCCAAAATTTTTTTAAGCTCTCAACTCTGGAATTGCATGAAACTGTACCAATGAATTATTATTCTATACATTATGGTACAATAAGAGATCAATCGGTGCAACTTTAGTGAACAGTCGACACTTTTGACGATTTCATAACTAATCAATAAATCAATAATATTGATTTTTGTCATTATGGATTTTGTTGGCTATAAAAGTTATGCAGATGCTGTAAGCCGATTAGCCATAGGACGCATGGTTGGCCGGCTACGGATGTCGGAAGTTTTTCGAATTCCACTTAAATTAGTTCTAAAAAAATTATAAGGCCCTAACTCAAAAATCGTACGGGGGCGCTCGTAATCATTAGTCGTCTAGTATGTCGTGTAGAAGTTATGGACTAATCTATGCAACTTTAGATCACAATCTTTACTTGTTATATAGGTAGGGTGACTAGCCGGTCCCGCGGCTAACGCCGCGGGCCCCGCTAGTTGGGGGGTGCCCCCCAAGCCCCCCACGGTTTTGTCATGTTTAATTAAGTTTAAAGTACGTAATTTCATCATTTGAGCAGTTTTGAAATTTTCTCGTTGCGCCGTACATAGTACGGGTTGGCATCTTCAATTATGAATTTCTCAAAAACTACACGATGAACATCTCCAATTTTTCGCATATTGTTTCGGTCAAGTATACCGTTAAACATAACGAAGTTTCAGACGTATCGAACTTTTTTGAAAATTTCCGGGTCAATTTTCAAAGTCTCATAACTTTCGAAAAAATCATTAAAATCGATTTGTTTTCATTTCATTCTATTTTACTTGTTGAACACATAATACATGTGTATGAATTGTTGGAATCCGTTCAGCCGTTAACGTGTATTGCTAAGTTGATCTTTTGATCTTTGTCACTGAAATGGTCATAAAACTGGAGAAAACACGAAATCTCAAAAAGCGCCACGATGAAAGGTTTTAATCTTTTTAGTACTACAATCGTATGAAACAAGACAGCGTTTGCATAAGTTTGAAAAATTTTTGAGCGTTTTGGCAACTTTCCAAGTAATCGATAAATCGATATATCGATTTTCTTTTATTACCATCTTTGTCTGTCGCTCATGTCAGTCACGTATACTGAACTACGTGAGCTGACACTGCCTGGTTGGCGCATAGCAGCATGAGCTTGAGATTTATTTTCTGTAAAAAATGCTATAAAAAGCTTTAAACGAAAAAGAAAAAATATGGTACCTCTCAAAAACCTTAAAGTAGTCTCTAGTTTATGCTGATAGAATTTGGGGTCTGAAATCGCAAAATTTCATTTTTTTATTTTAGGTCATAAAAAATCAATAGATCAAAAACTTTCAAATTCCTTCAACACTCATACTTTATATCTGATTTGGTATACATGGTGGAAGTTTCATAACGATCAGGGCAAGTTTTGCCGTTAGGTTCCGAAAATTTTTCAATCTCATAACTAATCGATAAATCGATATATCGATTTTTCGTTCTTACTAAAATGTTTGCATTCAAAATTAATGTCTTTGCTGTAACAGACTTATGGTTAGGATGTAGTGCTAGCCAGTTATGAGCGTGGGAAATTTCGAAAATTTTCATATTTTGATCATATAAAATCAATAGAGCAAAAGCAGAAATTTTTAGCGAGGCAAATGTAATAGTATGTTCTGACATGTACGTGGTTGAAGTTTAAGGGTAGGTTGCTGGAGCTTTTTTAGCCACAGTTTTACTTTATTATGATATAGGTGAAAAGTTTCATGTTGACAGTTTTCGTCATGTGACTCATCATGTGACTTGTCATGTGACTTGTGACGTCATCAATATTGGAGACCAAATTCAACACTGCATATCTCACGAACGACTGAACGTTTTTCCAATATTTTTCTACAATTGAACACTACTCATCAATGACTATTCACTCTGAAATAATTGTACTTGTTGAACCATTTTGAAAATATGACGTTTGCAAAAAATCGATATTTCTCGGGATTAAAGCAATTTCTCCTAATTTGCTTTGGGGTGATTTACTCTCATGACAAACTTAACACATTCTGAAAATAAGAAAAAAATCTGTGGAGCCGTTTTCGAGAAACAAATTTTGTCCATAACTAATCAATAAATCGATATTATCGATTTTTCATAATTGAATGTTATATTAATTTCTTACGTCCTATATACTGGTGAAGTTTCATCAGGATCGGTTCATCCATGCTCGAACGGCGTCCACCAGAAAATCATGTCGTTTTTATAAAAACTCTCATAAAAAATCAATAGATCAAAAGATCGGGAAACAAAAAATACGTTTTTCTTAGAATCATGAGAGGTACATGTGGTGACAGTTTAAGAGAAATCGGAGACAAAAATACCCCTGCTGAACCCCCTGTCTCCGAAATTTTGCTAAAGTCAACTTTGCGGTAGATCAATATATCGATTTTTTGTGATCATCATCTTTGTTTCCCATCTGAGTTGTATTCATGTTAGGGAGCACGAAGGTCACGGTCGCATGGCTGCCAAGATACAGCTACGTGAAATCTGAGTAGGGTCCATAAAAATGTTAATAAAATATCGATAAATCAATATGGACAAGGGCACTGGTACGTAGTAGAATGTTACGCTTGGCCACATTCGCTGTAGAAGTTTTGGACAAATCGATGACTATAAAGCGTCAGATGACCCAAAAATGACAACTTCATAGCGGATCGATAGATCAATATATTGATTTTTTAAGGTCATCATAATGAAGGGCCTTCAGAGTTAGATGTTCACTACCAACAAGGCGGCAATTCATCGAGCCGTTAGCTCACAATGGCAAAAATAATTTTGAAAAATTTCATAAAACATGACGCCAAAAATCAATAAATCAATATCAACAGTTTTTAGGAAAATGGTTTTCTCAGAATTGTTAGTTGTACACCTGGTATCAGTTTCAGACCGATCGGAGACAAAAAAAGCTCTTCATGCCATTTTGGGCCCATGTCATAACTAATCGATAAATCGATATATCGATTTTCTGTGATCATCATAATGGTTGGCCATCAAGGACAGGTACACACTGTACAAAGATAAGCTGGACGACAAACGGCTCCGGAGTTATGAGCGTGGAATTTTTTGACTTTTCACTTTAAAAGGTTCTAAAAAAATTATAAGGCCCTAACTCAAAAATCGTACGGGGGCGCTCGCATTTATTTTCTATAAGGTATGCAGTGTTAAAGTTAGAGCTGAATCCGAACAACTTTTGCGTTATGATCTTCACTTGTTATATAGGTAGGGTGACACACGTAGAGTATCGGCGTTTTTTTCACCCTTTTTTACGTTAGCGTAACTTTACGTTAAGGCCCTAACTCAAAAATGTACTCGGGCCGATTGCATTTATTTGATGGCCTCTAAGCACTGTTAGAGTTAGGGAGCAATCGTAACAACTTTTCGACAAAATCTTCACATGGTATATAGGTGGGGTGACTAGCCGTCCCGCGGCTAACGCCGCG
Source organism: Litoditis marina (assembly GCA_964036275.1). Lineage (NCBI taxonomy): Eukaryota > Metazoa > Nematoda > Chromadorea > Rhabditida > Rhabditidae > Litoditis > Litoditis marina. The sequence goes on along the minus strand of CAXIWQ010000453.1, from coordinate 17,276 downwards.
GGCCCCGCTAGTTGGGGGGTGCCCCCCCAAGCCCCCCCACGGTTTTGTCATGTTTAATTAAGTTTAAAGTACGTAATTTCATCATTTGAGCAGTTTTGAAATTTTCTCGTTGCGCCGTACATAGTACGGGTTGGCATCTTCAATTATGAATTCTCAAAAAACTACACGATGAACATCTCCAATTTTTCGCATATTGTTTCGGTCAAGTATACCGTTAAACATAACGAAGTTTCAGACGTATCGAACTTTTTTGAAAATTTCCGGGTCAATTTTCAAAGTCTCATAACTTTCGAAAAAATCATTAAAATCGATTTGTTTTCATTTCATTCTATTTTACTTGTTGAACACATAATACATGTGTATGAATTGTTGGATCCGTTCAGCCGTTAACGTGTATTGCTAAGTTGATCTTTTGATCTTTGTCACTGAAATGGTCATAAAACTGGAGAAAACACGAAATCTCAAAAAGCGCCACGATGAAAGGTTTTAATCTTTTTAGTACTACAATCGTATGAAACAAGACAGCGTTTGCATAAGTTTGAAAAATTTTTTGAGCGTTTTGGCAACTTTCCAAGTAATCGATAAATCGATATATCGATTTTCTTTTATTACCATCTTTGTCTGTCGCTCATGTCAGTCACGTATACTGAACTACGTGAGCTGACACTGCCTGGTTGGCGCATAGCAGCATGAGCTTGAGATTTATTTTCTGTAAAAAATGCTATAAAAAGCTTTAAACGAAAAGAAAAAATATGGTACCTCTCAAAAACCTTAAAGTAGTCTCTAGTTTATGCTGATAGAATTTGGGGTCTGAAATCGCAAAATTTCATTTTTTTATTTTAGGTCATAAAAAATCAATAGATCAAAAACTTTCAAATTCCTTCAACACTCATACTTTATATCTGATTTGGTATACATGGTGGAAGTTTCATAACGATCAGGGCAAGTTTTGCCGTTAGGTTCCGAAAATTTTTCAATCTCATAACTAATCGATAAATCGATATATCGATTTTTCGTTCTTACTAAAATGTTTGCATTCAAAATTAATGTCTTTGCTGTAACAGACTTATGGTTAGGATGTAGTGCTAGCCAGTTATGAGCGTGGGAAATTTCGAAAATTTTCATATTTTTGATCATATAAAATCAATAGAGCAAAAGCAGAAATTTTTAGCGAGGCAAATGTAATAGTATGTTCTGACATGTACGTGGTTGAAGTTTAAGGGTAGGTTGCTGGAGCTTTTTTAGCCACAGTTTTACTTTATTATGATATAGGTGACTAGCCGGTCCCGCGGCTGACGCGCGGGCCCCGCTAGTTGGGGGGTGCCCCCCCAAGCCCCCCACGGTTTTGTCATGTTTAACTGAGTTTAAAGTAGGTAATTTCATCATTTGAGCAGTTTTAAATTTTTCTCGTTGCGCCGTACATAGTATGGGTTGGCATCTTCAATTATGAATTTCTCGAAAACTACTCGATGAACATCTCTAGTTTTTTGCATATTGATTCAGTCACGTATACCGTTGAACATGAAAAAGTTTCAGACGTATCGAACTGTTTTGAAAATTTTCGAGTCAATTTTCAAAGTTTCATAACTTTCGAAAAAATCGATAAAATCGATTTATTTCTGTTTTATTCTATTTGACTTGTTGAGCACATACTACATGTGTATGAAATGTTGGAATCCGTTCAGTAGTTCACGAGTATTACAAAGTTGATCTTTTGATCTTTGTCACTGAACTGGTCATAAAATTGGAGAAAACACGAAATCTCAAAAAGCGTCTGAATGAAAGGTTCTATTTTCTCTAGCACTACAGTTGTGTGAAATATGACAGCTATTGCAAAGGCTCGATTTTTTTCTTCAGCGTTTTTTTGGCAACTTGCCAACTAATCAAAAAATAAATATATCGGTTTTCTTTTATTATCATCTTTGACTGTCGCTCACGTACGTCACATACACTTAACTACGTGTCCTGACACTGCCTCGTTGGCGCACGGCAGCATGGGCTTGAGATTTATTTTTCGTAAAAATTGCTATAAAAAGCTTTAAACGCAAAAGAAAAAAAATGATATCTCTCAAAAACCTTAAAGTAGTCTCTAGTTTATGCTGACAGAGTTTGGGGTCTGAAATCGCAAAATTTCATTTTTCTATTGTAGGTCATAAAAAACCAATAAATCGATATGACGCAAAACCTCTCGACGAATCGAGATCAATTTGGATTTCCTATCTTCACTATGAATTATGGACAAATTAAAACGGTTTGAACTGTGGACAGTCATTTTTGGCATCTCTCCAACTGATCGATAAATCGATATATTGATTTTTCACTACTGTCAAATTATTTGCCTATGGAAGTTATGTCGAGTCCACGTTGAGATGAGAACCACAGACGTATGGTTCGCACGGTAGAGCTGCTGGAAGTTTCAAATTTGTCATACTTTCGATCATAAAAAATCAATAAATCGATTTGAAGAAAAAGTGCTCAGGTCAAATCGAATTAAATTCTCTGCTACATGTATGCTATGAGTTGTGGACAATTTAAATCGGTTTGAACTGGGACCTTACCTACTGTATTATAGTATAGGTGACTAGCCGGTCCCGCGGCTGACGCCGCGGGCCCCGCTAGCTGGGGGGGTGACCCCCCAGACCCCCCCTTTTTAATCATGTTGAAAATTGTTATGGTCGTAACATTTTTACAGTTACTTAAACGTTTTAAAGTATGCATATGTTAAGATTTTTCAGTTTTACAAACTTCCATAACTAATCAATAAATCGATATTATCAATTTTTGGTAATTGAAAATCCTATTCAATTATCTGATATGATCTATTGCTGAAGTTTGATCTAAATTCATCGAGCCGTTTAGTCAGTACATCAACCACGAAAATGGGTTTTTTACATGGAAAAATCAATAAAATGCTTAAACTTGAATCAAAACATTATTCCTTTAGGCATGTGACAAAGTAGTTGTTACTGCATACAATGTAGAAATTTGGAACAAATTGATGTAGTTTGAATTTTCACTTTTCCGTTTTGGCACCTCTCTAACTAATCGATAATGCAGTTTATTGATTTTTTGTTTACATAACATTGAAGAAGGTATGAAGTTGTGTTACTTACACAACTTGTACAAAACCACGGTTACATATACAGTCACAGTAGCTCGAGAAAAAAATTAACATTTTCATGAAACAATCGATAACGTGCGATAAAGTCGATATCTTAGAAATCGCCTCGATGGAAACTCTTATTTTGTTCAGTAGTATTGCACATTCAAATATGGTAGCAATCGAACAAGTTTGAAAATTTCAGAACCGACTTTTTCATTTTTGACCTCATTCATAACTAATCGATAAATCGATATTATCGATTTTGGTCAATTGAAGGTCATGTTCATTTTTTATGTCATGTTCACCAGTCAAGTTTCATGACAATTGGTGCAGTCACTATTGAATGGTGAACGATGAACATTTCTGAGGGTCACCTAAAAACCGTAATAAAAAATCAATAAATCAATATCAGAATTTTTTATAAAAAGTGCCTCTTTAGAATCATTAGTGGTGTACATGGTAAGAGTTTCAGAAGAATCGGAGCCAAAAATACCCCTGCTGAACCCCCTATCTCCAAAATTTTGCTAAAGTCAACTTCGCGGTAGATCAATATATCGATTTTTTTTCTTGGATCATCTTAGTCTGTCGCTCATGTGAGTCACGTGTACTGAACCACGTGAGCTGACACTGCCTGGTTGGCGCACAGTAGCATGAGCTTGAGATTTATTTTTCGTAAAAAATGCCATAAAAAGCTTTAAACGCAAAAGAAAAAAAATGATACCTCTCAAAAACCTTAAAGTAGTCTCTAGTTTATGCTGACGGAGTTTGGGGTCTGAAATCGCAAAATTTCACTTTTCTATTTTAGGTCATTAAAAATCAATAAATCAATATGACGAAAAACGGCAGAGCGAAATCGAATTAAATTGGATTTCCTATCTTCACTATGAGTTATGGACAATTCGAATAGGTTTGAAGTTTTACAGTTCTTCTTTATTATGATATAGGTGACTAGCCGGTCCCGCGGCTAACGCCGCGGGCCCCGCTAGTTGGGGGGTGCCCCCCCAAGCCCCCCACGGTTTTGTCATGTTTAATTAAGTTTAAAGTACGTAATTTCATCATTTGAGCAGTTTTGAAATTTTCTCGTTGCGCCGTACATAGTACGGGTTGGCATCTTCAATTATGAATTTCTCAAAAACTACACGATGAACATCTCCAATTTTTCGCATATTGTTTCGGTCAAGTATACCGTTAAACATAACGAAGTTTCAGACGTATCGAACTTTTTTGAAAATTTCCGGGTCAATTTTCAAAGTCTCATAACTTTCGAAAAAATCATTAAAATCGATTTGTTTTCATTTCATTCTATTTTACTTGTTGAACACATAATACATGTGTATGAATTGTTGGAATCCGTTCAGCCGTTAACGTGTATTGCTAAGTTGATCTTTTGATCTTTGTCACTGAAATGGTCATAAAACTGGAGAAAACACGAAATCTCAAAAAGCGCCACGATGAAAGGTTTTAATCTTTTTAGTACTACAATCGTATGAAACAAGACAGCGTTTGCATAAGTTTGAAAAATTTTTTGAGCGTTTTGGCAACTTTCCAAGTAATCGATAAATCGATATATCGATTTTCTTTTATTACCATCTTTGTCTGTCGCTCATGTCAGTCACGTATACTGAACTACGTGAGCTGACACTGCCTGGTTGGCGCATAGCAGCATGAGCTTGAGATTTATTTTCTGTAAAAAATGCTATAAAAAGCTTTAAACGAAAAAGAAAAAATATGGTACCTCTCAAAAACCTTAAAGTAGTCTCTAGTTTATGCTGATAGAATTTGGGGTCTGAAATCGCAAAATTTCATTTTTTTATTTTAGGTCATAAAAAATCAATAGATCAAAAACTTTCAAATTCCTTCAACACTCATACTTTATATCTGATTTGGTATACATGGTGGAAGTTTCATAACGATCAGGGCAAGTTTTGCCGTTAGGTTCCGAAAATTTTTCAATCTCATAACTAATCGATAAATCGATATATCGATTTTTCGTTCTTACTAAAATGTTTGCATTCAAAATTAATGTCTTTGCTGTAACAGACTTATGGTTAGGATGTAGTGCTAGCCAGTTATGAGCGTGGGAAATTTCGAAAATTTTCATATTTTTGATCATATAAAATCAATAGAGCAAAAGCAGAAATTTTTAGCGAGGCAAATGTAATAGTATGTTCTGACATGTACGTGGTTGAAGTTTAAGGGTAGGTTGCTGGAGCTTTTTTAGCCACAGTTTTACTTTATTATGATATAGGTGACTAGCCGGTCCCGCGGCTGACGCCGCGGGCCCCGCTAGTTGGGGGGTGCCCCCCCAAGCCCCCCACGGTTTTGTCATGTTTAACTGAGTTTAAAGTAGGTAATTTCATCATTTGAGCAGTTTTGAAATTTTCTCGTTGCGCCCGTACATAGTACGGGTTGGTATCTTGAATCATGCATTTCTCAAAAACTACTCGATGAACATCTCCAATTTCTCGCATATTGATTCAGTCAAGTATACCGTTGAACATGACAAAGTTTCAGACGTATCGAACTTTTTGAAAATTTTCTGGTCAAATTTCACAAGTTCATAACTTTCGAAAAAATCAATAAAATCGATTTATTTTGTACAATCTTATTTAGCTTGGTGGACACATACTGTAGATCTAAACGTCGTTGAAATTAGTTCAGCCGTTCACGTGTATTACAAAGTTGATCTTTTGATCTTTGTCACTAAACTGGTCATAAAATTTGCAAAAAAAGGAAATCTCAAAAAGCGCCACGGTGAAAGATTTTATTTTATTTAGTACTACAATCTGTTGAAATATGACACCTGTTGCCTAGGTTTGAAAGTTTCCGTAGCGATTTTGGCCATTTTACGACTTCTCATAACTAATCAATAAATCGATATTATCGATTTTGGTCAATTGAGACCCCTATTGATTTTGATTGTGCTAAACGTTGATGAAGTTTCATGAAGATCAAAGCAGGGGTTGACCTGTTACGTATACTGAAAAACTGCTAGACCTAAATTCCAACACTCATAAAAATCAATAAATCAATATCATAAAAATTCCTTCAAAAGACATTCTTAGATTTTGATGTAATATCTATAAAATAAATTTCAGAGAAATCGGAGTCAAAAATTGCTCTGAACCCCCTAGTCGGGCACTTTTTTGCTAAAGTCAACTTTGCGGTAGATCAAGTTATCGATTTTTTGTTGTCATCATCTTTGTTTCCCATCCGAGTTGTATTCATGTTAACAAGCACTAAGGTCAGAACCGCATGGCTGCCGAGTTACAGCTACGTGAAATCTGAGTAGGGTCCATAAAAATGATCACCAAAAATCAATAGATCAAAAGCAAAACTTTTCCGCGACGAAATTTACTTGGAAGGCTTCAAGGTATACGTACATGTAATGACAAGCTGAAATGTTGAGAAAAATGGTTACCTAGTTTGAGTTTGGTATAGTAGTGGTGACTAGTGGGTCCCGCGGCTGACGCCGCGGGCCCCGCTAGCTGGGGGTGCCCCCCAGACCCCCGCGTCTTAGTCATGTTTGAAATCGTAAAAAAAAGTTAAGACATCAAAGATCATGTTGACAGTTTTTGTCATGTGACTCGTCATGTGACTTGTCATGAGACTTGTGACGTCATCAATTTTGAAGGTGAAATTGAACAATATATATCTCGCGAACCACTGAACATTTCTCCAAGTTTTTAGTACGGTTGTACATGAAATGTCAGGGACTCTTCACCCTGAAATAATTGCTCCTATTCAATTGGTTTGAAAATTTGACAAAGTCGAAAATCAATATTTCTCGAGAAGAAAGCATTTTCTTCGAAATTTTTTGAGGATAATGCACTCTCATGACAAACTTAACACATTCTGAGAGAAAGAAAAAAATCTGTGGAGCCGTTTTTGAGAAACAAATTTTGTCCATAACTAATCAATAAATCGATATTTTCGATTTTTTATAAATAAAAGTCACAGTAATGTTTTAGGTTCTGTCCACTGGTGAAGGTTCATCAGAATCGGTCCATCCATGCTCGAACGGCGTCCACCAGAAAATCATGTTGTTTTTATAAAAACTCTCATAAAAAATCAATAGATCAAAAGATCGGAAAACAAAAAAAAGGATTTTCTTAGAATTGATAGAGGTACACGTTGTAGCAATTTCAGACGAATCGGAGACAAAAATACCCCTACTGAACCCCCTGTCTCCGAAATTTTGCTAAAGTCAACTTTGCGGTAGATCAAGTTATCGATTTTTCATTGTCATCAACTTCGTTTCCCATCCGAGTTGTATTCATGTTAGAAAGGACTAAGGTCACGGTCGCATGGCTGGCAAGTTACAGCTACGTGAAATCTGAGTAGGTCTCATAAAAATGATCACCAAAAATCAATAGATCAAAAGCAAAACTTTTTAGCGACGAAAATTACTAAGAACACTTAGAGGTATACGTACATGGTAATGACGAGTTAAAATGATGAGAAAAATGGTAGACGTATATGGAGTTAGGTATAGTAGTGGTGAAAAGTTTCATGTTGACAGTTTTCGTCATGTGACTCATCATGTGACTTGTCATGTGACTTGTGACGTCATCAATATTGGAGACCAAATTCAACACTGCATATCTCACGAACGACTGAACGTTTTTCCAATATTTTTCTACAATTGAACACTACTCATCAATGACTATTCACTCTGAAATAATTGTACTTGTTGAACCATTTTGAAAATATGACGTTTGCAAAAAATCGATATTTCTCGGGATTAAAGCAATTTCTCCTAATTTGCTTTGGGGTGATTTACTCTCATGACAAACTTAACACATTCTGAAAATAAGAAAAAATCTGTGGAGCCGTTTCGAGAAACAAATTTTGTCCATAACTAATCAATAAATCGATATTATCGATTTTTCATAATTGAATGTTATATTAATTTCTTACGTCCTATATACTGGTGAAGTTTCATCAGGATCGGTTCATCCATGCTCGAACGGCGTCCACCAGAAAATCATGTCGTTTTTATAAAAACTCTCATAAAAAATCAATAGATCAAAAGATCGGGAAACAAAAAATACGTTTTTCTTAGAATCATGAGAGGTACATGTGGTGACAGTTTAAGAGAAATCGGAGACAAAAATACCCCTGCTGAACCCCCTGTCTCCGAAATTTTGCTAAAGTCAACTTTGCGGTAGATCAATATATCGATTTTTTGTGATCATCATCTTTGTTTCCCATCTGAGTTGTATTCATGTTAGGGAGCACGAAGGTCACGGTCGCATGGCTGCCAAGATACAGCTACGTGAAATCTGAGTAGGGTCCATAAAAATGTTAATAAAATATCGATAAATCAATATGGACAAGGGGCACTGGTACGTAGTAGAATGTTACGCTTGGCCACATTCGCTGTAGAAGTTTTGGACAAATCGATGACTATAAAGCGTCAGATGACCCAAAAATGACAACTTCATAGCGGATCGATAGATCAATATATTGATTTTTTAAGGTCATCATAATGAAGGGCCTTCAGAGTTAGATGTTCACTACCAACAAGGCGGCAATTCATCGAGCCGTTAGCTCACAATGGCAAAAATAATTTTTGAAAAATTTCATAAAACATGACGCCAAAAATCAATAAATCAATATCAACAGTTTTTAGGAAAATGGTTTTCTCAGAATTGTTAGTTGTACACCTGGTATCAGTTTCAGACCGATCGGAGACAAAAAAAGCTCTTCATGCCATTTTGGGCCCATGTCATAACTAATCGATAAATCGATATATCGATTTTCTGTGATCATCATAATGGTTGGCCATCAAGGACAGGTACACACTGTACAAAGATAAGCTGGACGACAAACGGCTCCGGAGTTATGAGCGTGGGAATTTTTTGACTTTTCACTTTAAAAGGTTCTAAAAAAATTATAAGGCCCTAACTCAAAAATCGTACGGGGGCGCTCGCATTTATTTTCTATAAGGTATGCAGTGTTAAAGTTAGAGCTGAATCCGAACAACTTTTGCGTTATGATCTTCACTTGTTATATAGGTAGGGTGATGTCTTGAGGTTTCTGTGGTGTTCGGATGCGATAAGTCGGTCCGTACACGCACGTGAGGGTGAAATAGAGTTGTCTAAACATGAACAAATTACTGTAGTGAACTGATGATCTGGAACCTTGTCTAACAATACTTTTATTCAGTTTTCTGTATTTGTGGTAATGAGAAGATAAAGATGTCGTGAGGTTTCTGCGGATTTCGGATGCGATACGTCGGTCAGTACACGCACGTGAGGGTGAAATAGAGTTGTCTAAACATGAACAAATTACTGTAGTGAACTGATGATCTGGAACCTTGTCTAACAATACTTTTATTTAGTTTTCTGTATTTGTGGTAATGAGAAGATAAAGATGTCGTGAGGTTTCTGCGGATTTCGGATGCGATACGTCGTTCAGTACACGCACGTGAGGGTGAAATAGAGTTGTCTAAACATGAACGAATTACTGTAGTGAACTGATGATCTGGAACCTTGTCTAACAATACTTTTATTCAGTTTTCTGTATTTGTGGTGATGAGAAGATAAAGATGTCGTGAGGTTTCTGCGGTGTTCGGATGCGATACGTCGGTCAGTACACGCACGTGAGGGTGAAATAGAGTTGTCTAAACATGAACGAAATTACTGTAGTGAACTGATGATCTGGAACCTTGTCTAACAATACTTTTATTCAGTTGTCTGTATTTGTGGTGATGAGAAAATAAAGATGTCGTGAGGTTTCTGCGGTGTTCGGATGCGATAAGTCGGTCAGTACACGCACGTGAGGGTGAAATAGAGTTTTCTAAACATGAGCGAATTACTGTAGTGAACTGATGATCTGGAACCTTGTCTAACAATACTTTTATTCAGTTTTCTGTATTTGTGGTAATGAGAAGATAAAGATGTCGTGAGGTTTCTGCGGATTTCGGATGCGATACGTCGTTCAGTACACGCACGTGAGGGTGAAATAGAGTTGTCTAAACATAAACAAATTACTGTAGTGAACTGATGATCTGGAACCTTGTCTAACAATACTTTTATTCAGTTTTCTGTATTTGTGGTGATGAGAAGATAAAGATGTCGTGAGGTTTCTGCGGTGTTCGGATGCGATACGTCGGTCAGTACACGCACGTGAGGGTGAAATAGAGTTGTCTAAACATGAACGAATTACTGTAGTGAACTTATGCTCTGGAACCTTCTCTAACAATACTTTTATTCAGTTTTCTGTATGTGTGGTGTTGAGAATATAGAGATGTCTTGAGGTTTCTGCGGATTTCGGATGCGATACGTCGTTCAGTACACGCACGTGAGGGTGAAATAGAGTTGTCTAAACATGAACGAATTACTGTAGTGAACTGATGATCTGGAACCTTGTCTAACAATACTTTTATTCAGTTTTCTGTATTTGTGGTGATGAGAAGATAAAGATGTCGTGAGGTCTCTGCGGTGTTCGGATGCGATACGTCGGTCAGTACACGCACGCGAGGGTGAAATAGAGTTGTCTTAACATGAACGAATTACTGTAGTGAACTGATGCTCTGGAACCTTCTCTAACAATACTTTTATTCAGTTTTCTGTAATTGTGGTGTTGAGAATATAGAGATGTCTTGAGGTTTCTGCGAATTTCGGATGCGATACGTCAGTCAGTACACGCACGTGAGGGTGAAATAGAGTTGTCTGAAAATGAACGAATTACTGTACTGAACTGATGCACTGGAACCTTCTCTAACAATATTTTTATTCAGTTTTCTGTATTTGTGGTGTTGAGAATATAAAGATGTCTTGAGGTTTCTGCGGATTTCGGATGCGATACGTCAGTCAGTACACGCACGTGAGGGTGAAATAGAGTTGTCTAAACATGAACGAATTACTGTAGTGAACTGATGATCTGGAACCTTGTCTAACAATACTTTTATTCAGTTTTCTGTATTTGTGGTAATGAGAAGATAAAGATATCGTGAGGTTTCTGCGGATTTCGGATGCGATACGTCGGTCAGTACACGCACGCGAGGGTGAAATAGAGTTGTCTAAACATGAACGAACATGAACGAATTACTGTAGTAAACTGATGATCTGGAACCTTGTCTAACAATACTTTTATTCAGTTTCCTGTATTTGTGGTGTTGAGAATATAGAGATGTCTTGAGGTTTCTGCGGATTTCGGATGCGATACGTCGATCAGTACACGCACGTGAGGGTGAAATAGAGTTGTCTAAACATGAACGAATTACTGTAGTAAACTGATGATCTGGAACCTTGTCTAACAATACTTTTATTCAGTTTTCTGTATTTGTGGTGTTGAGAATATAGAGATGTCTTGAGGTTTCTGCGGATTTCGGATGCGATACGTCGGTCAGTACACGCACGCGAGGGTGAAATAGAGTTGTCTTAACATGAACGAATTACTGTAGTGAACTGATGCTCTGGAACCTTCTCTAACAATACTTTTATTCAGTTTTATGTATTTGTGGTGTTGAGAATATAGAGATGTCTTGAGGTTTCTGCGGAGTTCGGATGCGATACGTCAGTCAGTACACGCACGCGAGGGTGAAATAGAGTTGTCTGAAAATGAACGAAGTACTGTAGTAAACTGATGCACTGGAACCTCCTCTAACAATACTTTTATTCAGTTTTCTGTATTTGTGGTAATGAGAAGATAAAGATGTCGTGAGGTTTCTGCGGTGTTCGGATGCGATACGTCGGTCAGTACACGCACGTGAGGGTGAAATAGAGTTGTCTGAACATGAACAAATTACTGTAGTGAACTTATGCTCTGGAACCTTCTCTAACAATACTTTTATTCAGTTTTCTGTATGTGTGGTGTTGAGAATATAGAGATGTCTTGAGGTTTCTGCGAATTTCGGATGCGATACGTCAATAAGTACACGCACGTGAGGGTGAAATAGAGTTTTCTAAACATGAGCGAATTACTGTAGTGAACTGATGATCTGGAACCTTGTCTAACAATACTTTTATTCAGTTTTCTGTATTTGTGGTAATGAGAAGATAAAGATGTCGTGAGGTTTCTGCGGATTTCGGATGCGATACGTCGTTCAGTACACGCACGTGAGGATGAAATAGAGTTGTGACCTTCTCTAACAACATGAACCTTGAAACCTAAACAAAACAACCTAAACATGAACGAATTACTGTAGTGAACTGATGCTCTGGAACCTTCTCTAACAATACTTTTATTCAGTTTTATGTATTTGTGGTGTTGAGAAAATAAAGATGTCGTGAGGTTTCTGCGGTGTTCGGATGCGATAAGTCGGTCAGTACACGCACGTGAGGGTGAAATAGAGTTTTCTAAACATGAGCGAATTACTGTAGTGAACTGATGATCTGGAACCTTGTCTAACAATACTTTTATTCAGTTTTCTGTATTTGTGGTAATGAGAAGATAAAGATGTCGTGAGGTTTCTGCGGATTTCGGATGCGATACGTCGTTCAGTACACGCACGTGAGGATGAAATAGAGTTGTCTAAACATGAACGAATTACTGTAGTGAACTGATGCTCTGGAACCTTCTCTAACAATACTTTTATTCAGTTTTATGTATTTGTGGTGTTGAGAATATAGAGATGTCTTGAGGTTTCTGCGAATTTCGGATGCGATACGTCAGTCAGTACACGCACGTGAGGGTGAAATAGAGTTGTCTAAAAATGAACGAAGTACTGTAGTGAACTGATGCTCTGGAACCTTGTCTAACAATACTTTTATTCAGTTGTCTGTATTTGTGGTGATGAGAAAATAAAGATGTCGTGAGGTTTCTGCGGATTTCGGATGCGATACGTCGTTCAGTACACGCACGTGAGGGTGAAATAGAGTTGTCTAAACATGAACGAATTACTGTAGTGAACTGATGATCTGGAACCTTGTCTAACAATACTTTTATTCAGTTTTCTGTATTTGTGGTGATGAGAAGATAAAGATGTCGTGAGGTTTCTGCGGTGTTCGGATGCGATACGTCGGTCAGTACACGCACGTGAGGGTGAAATAGAGTTGTCTAAACATGAACGAATTACTGTAGTGAACTGATGATCTGGAACCTTGTCTAACAATACTTTTATTCAGTTGTCTGTATTTGTGGTGATGAGAAAATAAAGATGTCGTGAGGTTTCTGCGGTGTTCGGATGCGATAAGTCGGTCAGTACACGCACGTGAGGGTGAAATAGAGTTTTCTAAACATGAGCGAATTACTGTAGTGAACTGATGATCTGGAACCTTGTCTAACAATACTTTTATTCAGTTTTCTGTATTTGTGGTAATGAGAAGATAAAGATGTCGTGAGGTTTCTGCGGATTTCGGATGCGATACGTCGTTCAGTACACGCACGTGAGGGTGAAATAGAGTTGTCTAAACATAAACAAATTACTGTAGTGAACTGATGATCTGGAACCTTGTCTAACAATACTTTTATTCAGTTTTCTGTATTTGTGGTGATGAGAAGATAAAGATGTCGTGAGGTTTCTGCGGTGTTCGGATGCGATACGTCGGTCAGTACACGCACGTGAGGGTGAAATAGAGTTGTCTAAACATGAACGAATTACTGTAGTGAACTTATGCTCTGGAACCTTCTCTAACAATACTTTTATTCAGTTTTCTGTATGTGTGGTGTTGAGAATATAGAGATGTCTTGAGGTTTCTGCGGATTTCGGATGCGATACGTCGTTCAGTACACGCACGTGAGGGTGAAATAGAGTTGTCTAAACATGAACGAATTACTGTAGTGAACTGATGATCTGGAACCTTGTCTAACAATACTTTTATTCAGTTTTCTGTATTTGTGGTGATGAGAAGATAAAGATGTCGTGAGGTCTCTGCGGTGTTCGGATGCGATACGTCGGTCAGTACACGCACGCGAGGGTGAAATAGAGTTGTCTTAACATGAACGAATTACTGTAGTGAACTGATGCTCTGGAACCTTCTCTAACAATACTTTTATTCAGTTTTCTGTAATTGTGGTGTTGAGAATATAGAGATGTCTTGAGGTTTCTGCGAATTTCGGATGCGATACGTCAGTCAGTACACGCACGTGAGGGTGAAATAGAGTTGTCTGAAAATGAACGAATTACTGTACTGAACTGATGCACTGGAACCTTCTCTAACAATATTTTTATTCAGTTTTCTGTATTTGTGGTGTTGAGAATATAAAGATGTCTTGAGGTTTCTGCGGATTTCGGATGCGATACGTCAGTCAGTACACGCACGTGAGGGTGAAATAGAGTTGTCTAAACATGAACGAATTACTGTAGTGAACTGATGATCTGGAACCTTGTCTAACAATACTTTTATTCAGTTTTCTGTATTTGTGGTAATGAGAAGATAAAGATATCGTGAGGTTTCTGCGGATTTCGGATGCGATACGTCGGTCAGTACACGCACGCGAGGGTGAAATAGAGTTGTCTAAACATGAACGAACATGAACGAATTACTGTAGTAAACTGATGATCTGGAACCTTGTCTAACAATACTTTTATTCAGTTTCCTGTATTTGTGGTGTTGAGAATATAGAGATGTCTTGAGGTTTCTGCGGATTTCGGATGCGATACGTCGATCAGTACACGCACGTGAGGGTGAAATAGAGTTGTCTAAACATGAACGAATTACTGTAGTAAACTGATGATCTGGAACCTTGTCTAACAATACTTTTATTCAGTTTTCTGTATTTGTGGTGTTGAGAATATAGAGATGTCTTGAGGTTTCTGCGGATTTCGGATGCGATACGTCGGACAGTACACGCACGCGAGGGTGAAATAGAGTTGTCTTAACATGAACGAATTACTGTAGTGAACTGATGCTCTGGAACCTTCTCTAACAATACTTTTATTCAGTTTTATGTATTTGTGGTGTTGAGAATATAGAGATGTCTTGAGGTTTCTGCGGAGTTCGGATGCGATACGTCAGTCAGTACACGCACGCGAGGGTGAAATAGAGTTGTCTGAAAATGAACGAAGTACTGTAGTAAACTGATGCACTGGAACCTCCTCTAACAATACTTTTATTCAGTTTTCTGTATTTGTGGTGTTGAGAATATAAAGACGTCTTGAGGTTTCTGCGGATTTCGGATGCGATACGTCAGTCAGTACACGCACGTGAGGGTGAAATAGAGTTGTCTAAACATGAACGAATTACTGTAGTGAACTGATGATCTGGAACCTTGTCTAACAATACTTTTATTCAGTTTTCTGTATTTGTGGTAATGAGAAGATAAAGATGTCGTGAGGTTTCTGCGTATTTCGGATGCGATACGTCGGTCAGTACACGCACGTGAGGGTGAAATAGAGTTGTCTAAACATGAACAAATTACTGTAGTGAACTGATGATCTGGAACCTTGTGTAACAATACTTTTATTCAGTTTTATGTATTTGTGGTGTTGAGAATATAGAGATGTCTTGAGGTTTCTGTAGTGTTCGGATGCGATAAGTCGGTCCGTACACGCACGTGAGGGTGAAATAGAGTTGTCTAAACATGAAAAAATTACTGTAGTGAACTGATGCTCTGGAACCTTCTCTAACAATACTTTTATTCAGTTTGCTGTATTTGTGGTGTTGAGAATAAAAAGATGTCTTGAGGTTTCTGCGGATTTCGGATGCGATACGTCGGTCAGTACACGCACGCGAGCGTGAAATAGAGTTGTCTAAACATGAACGAATTACTGTAGTAAACTGATGCTCTGGAACCTTCTCTAACAATACTTTTATTCAGTTTTCTGTATTTGTGGTGTTGAGAATATAGAGATGTCTTGAGGTTTCTGCGAATTTCGGATGCGATACGTCAGTCAGTACACGCACGTGAGGGTGAAATAGAGTTGTCTGAAAATGAACGAATTACTGTAGTGAACTGATGCACTGGAACCTTCTCTAACAATACTTTCATTCAGTTTTCTGTATTTGTGGTGTTGAGAATATGAAGATGACTTGAGGTTTCTGCGGATTTCGGATGCGATACGTCAGTCAGTACACGCACGTGAGGGTGAAATAGAGTTGTCTAAACATGAACGAATTACTGTAGTGAACTGATGATCTGGAACCTTGTCTAACAATACTTTTATTCAGTTTTCTGTATTTGTGGTAATGAGAAGATAAAGATGTCGTGAGGTTTCTGCGTATTTCGGATGCGATACGTCGGTCAGTACACGCACGTGAGGGTGAAATAGAGTTGTCTAAACATGAACAAATTACTGTAGTGAACTGATGATCTGGAACCTTGTCTAACAATACTTTTATTCAGTTTTATGTATTTGTGGTGTTGAGAATATAGAGATGTCTTGAGGTTTCTGTGGTGTTCGGATGCGATAAGTCGGTCCGTACACGCACGTGAGGGTGAAATAGAGTTGTCTAAACATGAACGAATTACTGTAGTGAACTGATGCTCTGGAACCTTGTCTAACAATACTTTTATTCAGTTTTCTGTATTTGTGGTAATGAGAAGATAAAGATGTCGTGAGGTTTCTGCGTATTTCGGATGCGATACGTCGGTCAGTACACGCACGTGAGGGTGAAATAGAGTTGTCTAAACATGAACAAATTACTGTAGTGAACTGATGATCTGGAACCTTGTCTAACAATACTTTTATTCAGTTTTATGTATTTGTGGTGTTGAGAATATAGAGATGTCTTGAGGTTTCTGTGGTGTTCGGATGCGATAAGTCGGTCCGTACACGCACGTGAGGGTGAAATAGAGTTGTCTAAACATGAACGAATTACTGTAGTGAACTGATGCTCTGGAACCTTCTCTAACAATACTTTTATTCAGTTTGCTGTATTTGTGGTGTTGAGAATAAAAAGATGTCTTGAGGTTTCTGCGGATTTCGGATGCGATACGTCGGTCAGTACACGCACGCGAGCGTGAAATAGAGTTGTCTAAACATGAACGAATTACTGTAGTGAACTGATGCTCTGGAACCTTCTCTAACAATACTTTTATTCAGTTTTCTGTATTTGTGGTGTTGAGAATATAGAGATGTCTTGAGGTTTCTGCGAATTTCGGATGCGATACGTCAGTCAGTACACGCACGTGAGGGTGAAATAGAGTTGTCTGAAAATGAACAAATTACTGTAGTGAACTGATGCACTGGAACCTTCTCTAACAATACTTTCATTCAGTTTTCTGTATTTGTGGTGTTGAGAATATAAAGATGTCTTGGGGTTTCTGCGGATTTCGGATG
>CAXIWQ010000452.1:0-33402 GCA_964036275.1 Litoditis marina | reverse complement strand
TTGAACATGTTGTTTATGCTGAAAGTGAGCAATAAGTTAACAAACATGTTCAAACATATTTCACTATTCGGAACCTCAACTGTACACGTTCCCGATCAAATAATATCCAATAATTTTCATAATCTTCAAGTTTTTAGTGTATTGCGATAAACTTCCACTGTCAATTGGCTTAACTAGTCAGGCACCTCTTCTTCTAAGGATAAACCTACTTATTCAGCGAGAAATTAGTCAGATTGTTCTCGATCAGCGTCATCGACTGCACTGTGTTACTGTAGTTCGGGCGGCGCGGGCCCTCGTCCTGCAATGTTGTAATAGTTTAAAAGTTTACATCTTTTTCAAACCATGATGATTGTGTGTGAGGATTTGGGCAGGTTCAAAGATATATCAATGGCATTTATAAATACTCTTACAATCTCTTACAAGAATATTGTAAATTTGCTTTTGTTTATTTTATCCTCCTACATTGCACAGTCTTATATCCTTATATGTGACTAGACAAGACATGAGAAATGGTAGGACAGTTTCGTTGCCAACTCACAATAACGATTCCCGGGTCGTGACATGTTGACGACTTCTTGGTGTTGAAGTTCGCGAATGGCGTCTCCGCTCCCCAGAATTCAACCATTTTAGAAACCTGAAAATAAATGTCGATTGTAAGATTCACTCGTTTTCGTTGCTTGCCGAACTCTTGTTTTATGAAACGAGACCTTTTGGTGGTTTATTCAATATGTTCTCAAAGATGCTCGACCTTGTTGATGCACGTATGTAAGCCGGATGTAAATTCACCATTTGAAGCTTTAGATTTCACCTCTACGTATCTACCGTATTACCTATTGACTTAAGTGTACAAATGTACTCACGTGGCACGTGTTACAGGCCAGTTCTACAACTAACCGGGTTTTTAGGTAACCTAACCCGGTTTTTGGTACCCCTTTTTTCAGGTTACCTCACAAGTAACCGGTAGGTAACCCAAAACTAAAATCCGGTTACCGTACAAACTAACGGTAAAAACCACATTTTGCGTTGGAAAAACAGGTAACCGGTTTTTCATTTTCGGTTACCGACCGGTTACCTATCGAAGTAACCGGAAGAAAGGTTACCAAAAAACCGGTTAGGTTACCAAAAAACCCGGTTACATATAGCATTCACCCGTGTTACACTATGTAAAACGTACGCACCTTCGCCTTCATACTCTTTCTGCCTTGCGTGGGTCCACCGGGTGAGAGGGAGGGACCTCGCTGCTCACGGGTACAGTCAATCGTACGTCTGGAAAGATAATGGAAAATAGAGTTGTTATACGACTAGCTATTTACATAATTGTATGAATGGTGTGAACCACACAGTTGGTTATAGAAACGTGTAGTGAACTTCTGAGAAAACCAGTATATGATAAATAAAGTTAATTTTTGTAAGAAAGTAATTATAAACTAAGAAAAATATTTGCTGCGTCGAGCAACAAAATCAATTTGGATTGATTTACGCATGTTATTGTTAAATTCGAAACTTTACATGTCGACTCAGAACAAACATGAAAATTTGTTTTTTTTTTTTCAAACTCGAGATTTTGAACTCCATTTGCAACCCTAGCTCAGATAGAGACAACAACACTATTCAATTAGTACGTTTCAATGTATAAATGAACCACCTCTTGTTTTCTTTGCATTTCACGAAGAAAAGAAAATTCATAACATTTGAAAAATATACCAACCTGTTCCTATAAATCGACGCAGTTCTTTCAATGACCGACGTTTTATCCGGTAGAATATGGTAGGTGGTGTCCCCGTAGGCAAGAACATGGGGATCGTCTGACCTGAAGAGAACACAAATAACGTGAAGTAGCAGGTTGTGTATCTGATATTGTATCTGATAAGAAAATGAGGGTTCATGGTGTATCGCACTATTTGGTTTTGGCCACGTTGCTTTAGGGGAGCAGAATAAAAGTTCAGAGAACATAAGTTTACTATATATACATTCATAGGAAACTTCTTTGGCACTATGCCATAGTTTCGGTGGGATTGACTCAGACAACTCCTCGCCAATTAGCAAACCAGTTTTGTAGCGCACTCGACGAGAGTGTGCCAGTCAAAGAGATGCAGATGTCTGCGGCCTCATTGACCCCCATACTCTCTCGCTTCTGTAGTTTGCTAATCGCAAAAAAACATTAGGGTTAATCGTTCTGAGAGGAACTATAACTCACTTCGCCTCCACAATACAGTAGTCGCCCAGCAATCGATCTTTGGTTGTTTTTGTGATATGAACCGCACTGAAACTGATTTTTCACTTCCTATGTAGAATCAGTGGTTGAAACACGAATATTTGATTGAGTATTTAGAACGGATAGGGGTAGATTGCTGTAACTTCCGTCATAGCGAATCATTATGCTCCTATATAAAATAAAAGAAATAAAATAATGTCGAGTTCCAACTACACTTTCAGCCATGGTCATCTGCTATAAAGTACAGTTTTCGATTTGACCTACCCAGGAACCCCTGCCGACTCCATGTGATTCGCCAGTGTGACGTCATCACTCCATATATCGAATTGCCATTTCCGGAGTCCCAGAATCCCACAAAGAACACTGCCGGTATGTACTCCGATGCGCATGTTTACATCCACACCTGTGGCCACACGAACCTGTCTGAATGGGGGAATGGTACATTGTAATTTAACTACTGGTGAAACCCTTCCAGGTTCACTACTATACTAACACAGCCGAAGCCAACTGAAGCAAATGAAATCAACAGGCAATATGATAACATGTCTTTCTTCATAGTCTTGATAATCTTGACCCAATTAACTACAGTAACCGCTATCGAAGATAGAATAACCCTTCTCACTTGATAGTCTTACTCACTTTCAAGTAGATACCTACAGTGTAACCTCTAACATTGAATGGCTAATCGTACGATAGTGTTGATCCTCTCTAATCTACTAAGTACAGTATTCTATTTGGCAATTCTTTGTCTCTCTTAATCATGTTTGTCGTATTTACCCAAACAACTATAGTAATCTCAAGAAGATATGAACTAACTTGATAGTCTTGATCATCTCCAGTCCCATGACCACACACATATCGGCATGGTTGGGTCGGTTGACTGGCATCCCGCTCACGCAGTAATAGCAGTCCCCGAGGAACTTTATACGCATACATTGAAGTCTCTGGAATGAGAAAGTTATTGTTATTAAGATACGTATTTGACAAATTAACAGAAGTTATTAAGACAACCCTTGAAATGAATGAAGGGCCTCATAGTTGGGCACACATATTCGAATAGTTTTGACTATGAAGTGCTTTAGAAATACCAAATAAGAAAGTTCATTTCGTTCTGATGTGTTTCGTAGTGTGATTAAGGAGTGTGGACTATCAAACTACAGCTCAAGTTTTGTAGTCCCATCAATACCTGGGCATCTCTGTCGAATTTGCTGTATAACTCGTTCAGGGTCCGAACCAGATCGTTTGGAGACAACTGGGCGGCCAGCACAGTGAAATTGACGATGTCGGCGAAGAGAATACTGGAAAATTATGTTGGTAGCTTGGAACAAACTAAAGTACAAAACTCATATTTGACTCAGTGATTTTCCTTCTCTCAAATTCCGACTCAGTTCGGAACAGAAAAGGAAAAGGGAATTTTCTTAGCACAAAATTCTTATAGAAATTTCAGGCGGAAAGACCACGAAATAATTTGTTATCATTTCGTTTCTTTCAAATTATTAATTTGAGAAAGTATGTTCCTCACCTGACATTATCATGTACTTGCACGTGTAGGTCATGGAACAGTTTGTGATGTTTCGAGTTCTGTCGACTTTCGCTGCTCGAGTAAATTATCGATTTCGATACTTTGTCAGCCAAGTAGGCAGGAATCACTGACAGAAGCAATTGGTCCTGAAATGAGGTGTTTCTGGGTAAAAAGTAAGAAACTAGAATGTATTGGTGTCGCGGTTCAGAAAAGGATAGACAACACTACATTCCATTCTATTCCGCTGTAGTTTTAAGCTATTCATGTGTAATTTTAGTGTTTTTGTTAGAAGTTCTGCTTTATATGTCTGCACCAAAAATCACATCATCATTAGGCTCGGTTATCATACCTGTCTATCCTTCAAGGTCTCTAATTCAGTCCTTCTGTGTACAGCTTCAGTCAGTTTCATTGCGATATCTGCCCTGTTTCCGGCCTCGTTGGCGTCAGAGACAATTCCGACCCCACTGATGATACACTGCTGCAGGAAGAAGGACAACAACTGGAATACGGATAACACGTGTGAAAACGGATAACGTGAAGTTTCCACGTGAAATGTGTGAATCCATTGATGTTTTCCATGTCTCTACTGTGGTTAACAGCTGAAGAACTACACGAAACTGGATTTTTGCACCTGCAAAGTTGCTTCGAATGGGTAGTTCGAGGTCGCTGTGCGACTGAGAGACTACCACAGCTCAAATTGTCTCAAATTTGAAGAAGTGTTTTTCAAGAGTAATTTCCATAATAGTGCAAAAAGCTCACCGAGCAGAAAAACGTCGAGTCGTAGACCATGGCATTCCAGTTGACGAGTAGAAGGAGAATGAAACTGGATACCATCCAACCAATCGAACACACCAGAAACAACCGGCGGTGGCGGGGCAGAATGAAGAATTGGACTACTGGAAAGAAAAATTCACAATGAAAACTATCTTACTCTGTAGCAAATGAAAATTGTCATCGTTTGAAGTACTACTTTAATTTCAAATAACAGAATTAAAAGAGTTGTGGTCAGCTCGGTGAAGATATCATACGTTTTTGTGACAACGGATTCGCAGAGCAAAAAAAACAACAATCCCAGCAGAACGAAAACAAATGGTAGGATGTTATGACAATTAGTTGAACTCATGAATGTTGTCTTATTTTAACTGATGAGAGATGCAACTCATTTTTATCGTTTGTATGTTTCAAGACTACCTGTGGCCATTGCCAGACAAGAGTAGAGAGAAGAATGGTCGAATTCACGAATGTGCGTTCGTTCCTGAAATGAAAGATACGAATAATGTTGAGCAGAACTTGTGTTTTCGTGCAATGTCATTCCAACGATTAACGTAGGTCAAAAGTCATCGTGACTATGCTGAATCATTTTTGTTTCTTTTGCTATCCAACTCTTGAACTCTGCACATGGTTCAATGGAATATTATATTCTTTCTAAGATAAAAATGAATCAAAAAACGTCAAGGATTATTTAGACCACACATTGTGTTATCAAAATAATTATGGTGTTCAAAACTGACCCGACTAACAAAAATAACAATAGGTAAGTGAAGGAGCCAAATAAAAGAAGGAAATAGCATAGACGTAGAGAGAGACAGAAGGACCAGACCAAAGCCTCCCCGCTGAAATATATTATCGATTGAACTCGCAATTATTGATTTTTAATGTTTCAAAGTTACAAGCCGATTAGACTTAGTTCAGGTGTTCTTCGGCTAGACATAAATGAGCCTTTTATTCTCCAAAACGGCGAGTTTTTATTAAATATGGTCAGTTGTGGTGAAATATTCAGAAATTCAGAGGCTCGAAGGAAAACAATTATTTTAGAAGACTGGTTTTAACCATACTCGTAGTAAATAAAATAAAAACTTGATTGAGAAAATGAAATACATCGGCAAACTGACCTTATCCTTGAACCGTATAGAAAAACTGGCGAAAAATAAGTAAACAACGAAAACTAGAGAAATAGAAAAACATAGTGGAGCCCAAGCTTGAACCTGGAAGTTAAAAAATCATGAGAGTAAAAAACAATGGGAAATAAACAATGGTTATTTGCCAAATAAAAATCTAATTTTTCATTGTATCGTATTACTCATAGTCAATCGACACTCATAAACTAAACTATTTCGTTCGGTTGAATACTTGTATTATTCATTTCCCTTCTAAACAGTGTTTTCACCTTTTTCTGCAGTTTTATTCGAAGTGTAATCAAATACGCGTGTGAATTTGAAAATCTGTCTACAAATTAGTTGAAATCTGATAGCCTCGCTCAGCTGAGGCTAAGGTGCCGTTTCTCTGCTTACCAACAATCTTACTTTCTCACAAAAAAATCTGACTTTCTTACAAAAATTCTGACTTTCTTACAAAAAATCTGACTTTCTTACAATTAGTCTTACTTTCCCACGAAACATCTCACTTTCTCACGGAAATCTCATTTTCTCACGAAAAATCTTACTTTCTCATGAAAATTCATGCGTTCACAAAAATACCTTACCTTCTCGAAAAGGCCCAATTTTTCCAAATTTCAGTTTCTAACCTCTTTTTTTTTCTCATTTTACATTCTCTTTTGAACATAAATATTTCTTGGGAGTGTAGAAATTGAGTTCTCTTCGGTTTTTTTCATTTTTGTATCAGCAAATAGTGATAAACAACAACAGTGTCTCCTGCACCTCTACTACTACAAACTCTGGAAGTTTGAAAACAAAATTATGAACCGTTTGTTAAAAAGACTTTCTGAATACGGATTACTGCATCGAATGGTGGAACAGAGTTCACCGTCTCTTCTTGATAATTTATCACATGAGAAAGCTCGAACTTTTTGGTGTCAAATGGAGAACTATAAGATTTTGTATAGCTTCAACTTTGAATGCTTTGGCTAATATTTCACCCCCCAGTTTTTACTTATGCTGAAATTTAGTCCCGTAGTACTTTTACCCTTACGCTTATGAAAGTTACATGGCTCCGTTCTATCTGAGGGTCCCTCTAAAGGTCCCATTCCAATGTCCCAATATCCCGATGTCCCATTTCAAATTCTCATTGTACCGATGTCTCGTTTTTATGCGTTGCTATGTCAAAAACAAACTACCACGAAGGGGAGAGTTGCGAAAATCAAAATTTCCCAAATTAATAAAATTCGGGATGGAATCTCATAAAAATTGAAAAGTTCTGTTGAAAGGCAAAAGAATAAAAATTTCCCCCGAGGGTCACATTTTCACATTTTGGGTAAGATTTTGTCGGAAAGTGAGTTTCATTTGAGAAAGTAATAGTTATTCTGAGAAAGTCAGATTAATTGTAAGAAAGTCAGATTCATTGTAAGAAAGTCAGATTTATTGTAAGAAAGTCAGATTAATTGTAAGAAAGTCAGATAAATTGTAAGAAAGTCAGATTAATTGTAAGAAAGTCAGACTTTTTTGTAAGAAAGTAAGATTTTTCGTAAGAAAGTGAGATTGTAAGAAAGCAGAGAAACGGGCCCTAAGAAAAGAATTAGTCACGTGAGGAGATGATTTGGCAACTAAGTGTTGAAGTTTCACATAAATTTTTCGTACACATTTACTGTATCTATGTACACCTAAGGTAGGACGATTATGTGGACCAATCCCGTGTCAACGGTCCTTCAAAGCGCAAATGAAACATGTATTGCAGTTTAAAGGACTGAAGCGTTCGGATTGGACCACATAATCGTCCGTCTTTAAAGATGGTCTGACAGGAACCAAATCTCGTGCTTTGCGCTCCACGGTTAATTCATTCGCTCCATCGCGAATGCGCCCCAAAAACGAAGTGTTCGCATCTCTGCTAATAAATTGTGATTAAATGATCCAGAGTACATAAATACATTAGTTTTTTTGTAGCGCATTTGCATTGTAGCGACGGAATTAACCGTGGAGCGCGAGGCACGAGATTTGGTTCCTGTCAGACCACCTTTAAGTTAGTAACGAATATGATGCAAACATATGGTTGCTAACCTCTTTCTTATTGTTGGATGACTGTAGATCTTCCTCCGAAATAACAAGTATCTGAACGAAATGATTTTTCCCCAACCCGAAGTAGCTTTTAAAGCTAACTGGACTCCAAACAACGAGCCTCGCAAAACAGTGCGCAAAGTGAGAGACGCGCGTCAAGGTGCCGGGATATTGCGTAAATGTGAAAATTCCAAACATCTCTGACAACTTCACTAAATTTGACGCACTGAACCTTTATAGTCGCACTGTAAGGACCTCAGTTGGAGTGAAAGAGTCTATCTTTCTGCTCACGTGAAGAAGTAAACCACGCACAACTAGGCGGCAGAATAGAATCGAAAAGTGCCTCACTTTACGTGTGTGACAAAAACGACGTGACTGCTAATACCCCTTCGAGCTATATTGGTTTGGATTGTTTGGAACCGTCACGTTAGTCAGAAAACATCAATACTCACATCATGCACCTGCGTGAAGTAGTATACCACACACAACTGTGCTGCCGAATAGATGAACAGCCAGAAGTGCAAAGTGTGCAGCCGCGCGCGGTCAAGTGCGCGCCAATGGCGCACCAGCACAGAACGAATTTCAGCACGTGTACCCGACTCAATGGAAGACATTCACTGAAGAAGAAAATTGTTATGGTAAGTCTCAGTTGTAGTTTGATGTGTGTATGGACACAACTACAAAAGCATGACAGAATAGACTACAAACACAGCGGAATAGAGAGTTACAGTAGGACTTGAACACGTAAGAATCCAAAAAGTGCAAAAGGCGAATTGATGTTTCCATACATCAGTATGTTCAAATCACATACTAGAATATAAACACGAAGAATCATGTTCAAAGCTGTCAATAACCCGTTTACAGTAACTGTTTTCCGAAGGATTTCATACCAAATTATGTTTTGTTGTGCACGAAGATAGTCAAGTGAAGTCACGTTTTCAGATATTTTCAATATTTTAGAAACAAAATTTCTCGGAAAATTAAAGAGGGTGAGAAGATTATCGAAAAAGACCAAGTTCGTTTTTCCCGAAAAGAAGCCCGTGAAGTCCCCTGCGGCCATATGATATATAGGAGAAGGGAGGACGAGATTTGTTATGATAGATAGAGATGACCATTATCTCGAAATATATTACTATTTACTCAAAAAGTAGATTAATAACTGGTTGGGGAAAACACATAATCAACCTCAAAATAGACAAGGAACCGGCAATTTCGCGACATTTGTGTCGTATCCTCTAATTTCCGCTGATTGCGAGCGTGAAACAGCGAGAATGTCAGTGTTTTCAACACGATTTCATATCAAATTACAAAATATCATACGTATACTGTTAGTCAATCGCACAGTCACCTAAAACATGTTGAACACAGCGGAGCTCAGAAACGTGCAATGACAAAGTGCACGATTCCTCATTAGCATGCTAACTTTACGTGACTATTCATTTTACTTCTAGTATAAATAGTCAAAAATGGCGTCGAATCGCGTTTTGTGAAAGAGAGATGCAAAGTGTACAAAGCCAATATTTTGAATATTTGAACATACATTCTTACTTTAAAGTGAGTTTTCTCGCTCGTGGTTAGAAGAAGAGTGAGATCATATGGGGAGTGCCTTCATCGTCACTGTGAGTTGTGCTCATTGGTTTCGTGAATAAGAACACAGGTCACGTAGAACACTACTCCTTGAAACGCGTAGATCTCAGGCAACCTGGCGGCGTAGCCAACCGTCCAACCTCATGAGAAGTTCATATGAATTGAGATACCTCATGAGCTACCAGTGAACTTTCAATGTTGTAGCATAGCAATCAATAGAATCTCATGAGAAACTCGTCCCAATAGCTCATGAGGTGATCTCCTGAACTTTTGGGGGGATTGCTACGCCGCCTGTTTTACATTTTAAAGAAGGACGATTATGTGTTCCAATCGCAACGCTTCAGTCCTTTAAACTGCAATACATTTTTCAATTGCAGTTTAAAGGACCGTTGACACGAAATTGGTCCACATAATCGTCCTACTTTAAATTGAACGCCATGATTTGGTATTTCGTACACGGCTTTTCACCCTCTCTCTAGGTCGTGCTCATTCTCAAACAGCCGTTGGCAACGTGACAATGGCATGTTATGCTTTCTCTTGTCTCTCATGAAGAAATAAATTCATGTAATGTATATAAAATATAAACAGTTCCCTCACAAGTTTTTTTTTTGAATAATTTCTAGTGATTTAACCCAGTTGTAGCTGTGTTCTTCTGAACATCAACGTGCTATACGTACGGCGATTTGATTAGTTGTGTGCATAACCCCCATTCAATGCCGAGATTAATTAAGGAAAATCGAACAACGAGGATTCGTGAAAATTATATTTAGGTCGCGCAAAGTACATCTGCAGGGATATTCGCGCGTCAACAACCTATCCTGCGTCTCTTGTTTTCCACACTATTTCGTAGGTGGTATGTGAGATCAAAAAAACAATACATGTCGGTCGACCTGGTATAAAGCAACCGAATCAGTATTTGAACAAAGTAGACAGACAGCTTAGCAGAAACCAAGGGATTAACATAGGAGATACTCGGTAGAAGTGAAATTTATTTGAATTGTATTCGCCCGCAAAACAGAATGTCACGCAACCATATTTGGGTTCCGAGTTCGCTTGCTAAAACAGTAGAGAATTCTCGCCTAAAAATTTGAGTTACAGCAGAGCAGAAAACTATATCTGAGCATCTAAGAGCATTAAAAAGTGTGCATTCTGATAATAGATTAAAACTTTCGAAATTGGGCTAAGAATAGACTTTGAACTAAAATTTGAGAAAAACAGCTGAAAAAAGGAACGCTGCCCTGCGATCAATTTGTGTTTTGTTTTTCGAGTTCGATGGCTTTAATTGAGGTAAAGTGAAAAACACGGGTGAAGTGATTATAGCTGAGGGGGTCGGGAGATAGAAACGAGATTAGAAATGTGGGAGGATCACCTCGTTGAGACAAGTCTGAGTTGTTTTTCATATCTATAAGTAGTTCCGTATATAGTCGAGTTTTACCATACTTCTTCCATGGGAAAAACTCCAGCCTAAGGGATAGCTACGAAAGGACGAAAGCTGTGAAATCAATCAGGTTCGTGTCGATATCTCAGTATTTCTTGAAAAAGTCCGTAATTTCTTCAATATTAGGCAATACAGCTCGAATTCCTTTTCATTGGAGCTCTAGCTACTCTCAGAAGAACATTTAGCTCTGTTCTAAGACAAAATTTGACATCAGTGCCAACTTTTTTGACGTTTCAGCCAACGATGAAAACATATTTTCTGTGCTTGACAATTCAATCAAAAACTCGCGGGATTATCACCAGTTCATCTGAGCCAGTGTCGTTTCCGAAAACTACAACTATAGAAGGCTTTGAGCTGTAGACCGCTCCAAAAACACAACATAAATCTTGCAAAAAGCACCGACATCAAACTACAAACACGGTAGAATCCCAGTAATTCTTGCCCTGAGTGATTTCTACATCACCATTTAGTCTGGCTGCCCATACCAGTTAGGACTGCCACAGTCGTTTTTGGAAAGTCATTTGTCCTAAATGAGTCAGACTCCCACTTTTGGTAGGAAATGTCAAATTCAAAAGTATGTGAGCACATCAAGTTGACGCATGAATGGGGTTAATTAGTATGATTAATTGGGGTAAACAGGGTTGAAAGATTAGCAGTCAACGAGCTCGATAGAAGATTAAAGTTCGAGAATACATCCACATCATTTTCGTATAAATCCAACATCGTAGCGAGGTTTCACAAAAAGTCAACCTCGAGCTAAAATATCTTGTCACCACTTGATGTAGTGAGTGCCAAATTTATAAATTTCTGTCGCTCGCCGGAGTCGAACCTGCGAGCAAAAGTTTCGTAGCAGGGCGATAAACACTGCGCTATTAGAGCACATAATTCGGAAGCTCTGGAATCGGAGACATGTGTGCGTACACAGCGGAAAGTGAGATATACTTTCCGTTGGCGACGACTATATAGATTGTGGTCCTACACTTTGCTCGAACATGGGGAACTAGCAACTACGTAGCCAGACTGTGATCAGATATTTGGTGAGTTTGAGCTCACAACTAGCAGGGCATTGCAACAGGGTCTAGTCTTTTTTGTAATAATGACATACCACACAGACCAACCAGTGACTGAAATGCGGGTTAACCTAATCACGTTCAAAACGAGTGGTCGTCACAAAATAGGTGGTAAAACAGCCACCGAGTGACCAAATACTCGTTGTCGCTACACGCGGTTTTTTACGGTATTCGACCAGAAATAAACAGGATCAAACTACAAACACAGCGGGAAAGAGCAACATGCACCGTGCAGGTTGCTTTGGAGCAAGCGAACTAGGGTTGTTCACGGCGTGCTCAACTACAGCTTTAAAAAATAACGAACTCGCGTCCTCGATTTTAGACGCTCTGCGTGTGAATCGCGTGAAAATAAGCGCGATACGTAGCGAAAAAATGCTGTGCTCAGAACAAATTGCAGTGGGATACAGTGTCCCGCCACGAAAAGTTTGTGAAAGGAGCTCAATACAAGTTTAATCGCAGACATTACTGTAGGCGAGAAGGCCGTGTGTTGAAGTCGACCTCCAAACGCGAGTGGACTTCTTTTTTGGTCCAAACTCTAATCTCGAATTTAACTTTATTAACAACCCTAGAGTAAACTTTCACAATAATATTCATTCATGCCTGGGTGAACATAGTTAATCCCCCGCAACTCGGCAAATGGGTGCCAAGAACAACCAGTAAACTGTGTCGTAAAGAGCGAATGAACCGATGCCGCCCGAAACTTTTATAGAGAAATTCATAAACATCGCGTCACATATATTTGGTGAACATTAAATACAATCTACATTTCTAGTTGGTACTGAATCGTGGGTAGGCCAAATGCAGTATGCACAAATTTTCGGAGAGTGTCCCTTGTAAGTTCCGTCTGGAACTTTGAAGAACAGGGGTAACTTTAACTATACTAACTGCATCCAAAATAACGTTTGGGGTTTACTATTAGTACAATGAGTGATCAGAATTATGTTTGAAAAAACCTAATTTGTCGCCGAGAAACAGCTATCCGAAATATCATTGACAAGTTGCCAAAGTCCAGTTGGACATGTTTAGAAGGAACTTCCTAGGATTATATTATAACTATTAGAAGGAATAGTTAGGGGCAAGCTAGTCGCCTCTTCTCACAACGGGAGACGTCACTTTGTAATGTAGATATAATGAATTATTCATGTGGGTTTGCGAGTTCTCTTCCAAGAGAAGACGAGATGAAAAAGAAGAATCTAGTATTCAATTAAGGAATTGGAATGTACAAAGAAAATTAAAGATTAACACGGAATGATGAAGACAAAAGGAGAGGCGGTGGCTGAAAATCAGAAAAAAGATGAGAGAGAGAGAGAGAGAGAGAGAGAGAGAGAGAGAGAGAGAGAGAGAGAGAGAGAACGATAAAGAGAAAAAAGAGCGAGAAAGGTGGAGTGAAAAGGAGAGGGACAGGGAGAAAGAGGTAGACTGAGAAAAATTTGGGTGTAATGAGTAGAGAGCAGAAAAGAAGTGGGCGAAGTTGGTAGTAGGTGTTTTCTAATTATTCCATAAAAATCTGAATATCGATGAGCGCAAAAGATGGAGAGATCAAGCTAGAGAGATAGAAAATGAGAGAGGGAGAATGAGAACAAGAGGGGATAGGGGGAGAGAGAGATGAGGAAGAGAGACAGAAGAGAAATAGAGAGAATCATCTTGCATTTATGTAAATCCCTCCATTTTTAGGGGATAAGATTGACTATTTGGCGCAAAATTCAAATGAACCCGTAAATTGGCGCCGAATCCTTTGGATGGAAGAGGAATAGGGGGCGTGGTCTAGCCAGAAAATGATCCAAACTGAAATTGACAGCAAATCTTAATTAGAAACTTTTGGGTGCAGAGGGAAAAAACGCAGTATATAGGGGTCGCTCCGAGCAGAACACGTCATTGTGGTTTTTGCTCGGTGTTTGTAGTTTGATTTGTGAATGTATGGGAAGTTTTTGGGTGCACAGGACAAAAACTCAGTATATAGGGGTCGCTCAAAGGGGAACACGTCATTTGGAAGTTTTCTTCTGTTTTTGTAGTTTGATCGCCATGTATGTTAGGCGTAATTTAAAACTTTGTGCCGTATTTGGGAGCAAATAACACATCAGTCGCTGGATTATTACACGCTGATGAACCCTCAGTTAGAAACTTTCGGGTCCAGAGGGCGAAAAGATAAGCGTTCGCTAAGTGGAACCTGTATAAGTATAGGTTGTGAATGTGACCACATCTGGGTTGTAGTTTGATCTCAACCCACAGCAGCAAATGCTAGTTGCAACTGGAAACAGTGGGATCATGCTACAGGGCCCGTTTCTCTGCTTTCTTACAATCTCACTTTCTTACGAAAAATCTTACTTTCTTACAAAAAAGTCTGACTTTCTTACAATTAATCTGACTTTCTTACAATTTATCTGACTTTCTTACAATTAATCTGACTTTCTTACAATGAATCTGACTTTCTTACAATTAATCTGACTTTCTCAGAATAACTATTACTTTCTCAAATGAAACTCACTTTCCGACAAAATCTTACCCAAAATGTGAAAATGTGACCCTCGGGGGAAATTTTTATTCTTTTGCCTTTCAACAGAACTTTTCAATTTTTATGAGATTCCATCCCGAATTTTATTAATTTGGGAAATTTTGATTTTCGCAACTCTCCCCTTCGTGGTAGTTTGTTTTTGACATAGCAACGCATAAAAACGAGACATCGGTACAATGAGAATTTGAAATGGGACATCGGGATATTGGGACATTGGAATGGGACCTTTAGAGGGACCCTCAGATAGAACGGAGCCATGTAACTTTCATAAGCGTAAGGGTAAAAGTACTACGGGACTAAATTTCAGCATAAGTAAAAACTGGGGGGTGAAATATTAGCCAAAGCATTCAAAGTTGAAGCTATACAAAATCTTATAGTTCTCCATTTGACACCAAAAAGTTCGAGCTTTCTCATGTGATAAATTATCAAGAAGAGACGGTGAACTCTGTTCCACCATTCGATGCAGTAATCCGTATTCAGAAAGTCTTTTTAACAAACGGTTCATAATTTTGTTTTCAAACTTCCAGAGTTTGTAGTAGTAGAGGTGCAGGAGACACTGTTGTTGTTTATCACTATTTGCTGATACAAAAATTAAAAAACCGAAGAGAACTCAATTTCTACACTCCCAAGAAATATTTATGTTCAAAAGAGAATGTAAAATGAGAAAAAAAAGAGGTTAGAAACTGAAATTTGGAAAAATTGGGCCCTTTTCGAGAAGGTAAGGTATTTTTGTGAACGCATGAATTTTCATGAGAAAGTAAGATTTTTCGTGAGAAAATGAGATTTCCGTGAGAAAGTGAGATGTTTCGTGGGAAAGTAAGACTAATTGTAAGAAAGTCAGATTTTTTGTAAGAAAGTCAGAATTTTTGTAAGAAAGTCAGATTTTTTTGTGAGAAAGTAAGATTGTTGGTAAGCAGAGAAACGGCACCACAGACACAGAAGTGAACGTGAAACTACACGTGCTCTTTCCTGACGACCACAGAGTGCAAGGTAGTTTTGGTTCTTTCGTCTGGGTTTGTAGTTTGATCTACGTGTACATAAGCGTAATTTGAACTTTGTGCTGTGTTCGGAACTGTTGGGTGCACAAGACAGAAAAACGCATTTATAGAGTCGCTTCGAGCAGAAAACGTCATTTTGGTTCGTTCTTCTGAGTTTGTAGTTTGATTTCCGTGTATATCAGGCGCAATTTAAAGTTTTGTGCAGGGTTTGGCGACCAAAAAACACCTCAGTTATTTTTCTACGTGCTGGTAAACCCTTAATCACAAACGTTTGGGTGTACAGGAGAGAAAAAACATAAGCATTCGCTTCGGAAAGAACACGTATAAGGTGTTTTTCTTGATTGTAGTTTGATCTTGGCTCACAGCCAAGAGTGCGACGTACCACACTCAGACAATTCCCAGCCAATTGGCCAGCCACTTTTTTATTGCCTGAACGAGAGAGTGTGCAGGTCAGAGAGATGCAGACTGTCTTAGCCTATCTGCGCGTCATTGACCTGCATGCTCTCTCGTTTTTGTAGCTGGCCAATCGCAGGAAATTGGCGCTAATCGTTCTGAGCAGAAATAATGGAATCAAACTACAAACCCATCACATACCAATCCCTAGGACATCCTTGTAGAAAAGGACGTTCTGAATCATTTCGGTGTGTTTCTAGTTACGTTTCTCGCTGCTTTGATTTCGGTCCAGGTGGTATGTTGAAGTGCTTGACTTTCATATAATACAATGTGATTGTTAAATTTGATTTTAAACCGAAGCCCGCCTACGTTTAGCGCGAAATTTGATTAATATTCCGACCTTGCGATCTGCTAATAGAAATTTGTGTCTAGTAGTTCTATACTGCGTCTCATCCAACCGTGACATCCTACAGTAAGCGGTTGTATTCTGGGTTCACCCACTCCAATGCAGGCCTGGAAGGTAAATCCTGATGTGTTCGTAGTTTGGTCCACGTATGTGAATAACAGTGAGTACAAAGATCAAGCTGCAACAAAGATTTGATCACTAGTCTTTGCCAACGGAAAGGCGGAAGGGTACTGTATATCTCATTTTCCGCTGTGTACGCACACATATATTCGATTCCAAAGCATGCCCTCTATGTGCTCTAATAGCGCAGCGGTAAGAGCCTCGCTACGAATCTTTTGCTCGCAGGTTCGATTCCGGCGAGAGACAGAAACTCATGAATTTGGCACTCACTATACTCCCTTTAAATGAATCTGTCCAATGAACGTCTGAACGACAAAATAGCTATGCTTCGTGGTGAAGAATCTATTTCCAAGATCTGACAGCTTATCAATGTTTTATGGTCCTTTCACGAAACAGACTCAATATAGTCATTGTCATTGGCACGTGCACTTCTACAGTATGAATTTGAAAATCATGAGTGAAGTGTTTCCAATCTTAAGATATGTCAAAGATTATGGAGTCGTTTAATTTTCGTCATTTTTCGAAAACCAATCGAGTGCACAGCCCAATATGTAATAGGCGCACAACAGTCTGATATGGGCAGTTAAAATGCTAATTGGCAACAATCCAAAATTGCCATCAATTCAACCCCCGGTCTATGCCGCTCATTTCGGGACAAATCCCACATAATAGACAAGTGGGATAGGGGTGACCATGTTTGAGTTGAAGTTTGATCTGCAAACACAGTGAAACTTGTGAATTACTATCGTAACCAGTTATTACTTGGTTGGTTCATGGTGTGGTGTAGCGGATTACCAATACAATAAACAAAGAGATTGCCAATAAAAAAGTTTTATTGCAAAAGAGTTGAAAGTTGCCAAAGGAGTGAATCCACAAAAGTATGTTAAGATAACTACATTTATAATGCGAAAGTGCTTGACACAAAATATGCGCTTTATCAAAAGAGTCGAAACATCGCTCGCGCAGTAAGTCGCAGCTGTCCGTCATATCAACGCAACTTCTTCCTTATATATGAGGTCGCCAGGGCGCCTCAACGATATGATAGGCGACATGTGATATTACGACTCAAACATAGCTGGAGATCAAACTACAATTAGAAACACAGCATATCGGACCAACACTGAACCATGAAGGCATCAAACTACAGA
Source organism: Litoditis marina (assembly GCA_964036275.1). Taxonomy (NCBI): domain Eukaryota; kingdom Metazoa; phylum Nematoda; class Chromadorea; order Rhabditida; family Rhabditidae; genus Litoditis; species Litoditis marina. The sequence continues at coordinate 16,046 of CAXIWQ010000452.1, read as the reverse complement.
CACAGCAGATCGAGCCAACATAAGAGATTTCGTTGAAAGCACATTTTTTTTGTTTTCACCATTTCTTTCCAACAAACGCAAGTTTTGTACTTCTCAGAAATGCCGAAGGCATACTGTACTTCACACTTCTCGTTGTGTTTGACATACAACATGCTACAGAAGTCTCTCTATCTGTGAGCAAAATTTATTTTTCACTAATCCCATTTTGAAGTCGAAAAAACTTGACCCGAAGTTTACACCGGTTGCAAGCAGCAAGTTCGAGTAGTTTCGTCTTTACAGAACTATATGTTTTTCTCAATCTTGGATAACGAGCCAAAAAAGTAAAAACCTTGAACCTTCCGAAACGCAGAGTAAAACAGGATGTTTCCGGTAAACCAGTTATCGAGAATAAGTCTGTTTATGTTTAATAAAACTAACTACAAAAACCCACGCCAAAAAACAAATACAAGAAAAATAAGGAATGACTTAGTATACACATTTTACAAGTAAGTGACATCACAGAGCTAAAGTGTAATCGGAGTCACAACCTATATTACGGTAAACCCCTAAATGAAATGGCTAAAACCTAGAAATGTACATGAACAACCAAATTGCTGCCAGCGTTTGTTTTACGTACAAGTATCATTCGCTGCGGAATGTATCACCCTTTCTATTCTTTAATTCATTTCAAAAGCTAGTGGGCATTGAAAGAAGTGTGATACATTTTAATTATATAATTAAACATTGAACTAGACAAGTATGATATGTCCAAAATCGAGGAATGCGGAATGACTAGATGTAACCATTATTAGAGATCCTTATTATTATATAAGCCTTAAAGATGGAGGGATAATGATAAAGCAAAGTAGACATATCTAGGGTCTGAACCCGGGCTACACATCTACATTAAAATGATAGAAACTAGCGAGTATATTAAGTCTTCAACAGAATAAAGTCTCTCTAATGCTAATCACTATTACTACTATTACTAGATAACCGTCAAAATCACAAAATCACAACCAAGAAATAGGGGAGGGGCGAAATCGCGAAATTGACAACTTTTCGTTAATTTACACGTTATCGTTAACGTAAACGTTATCGTTAACGTAAGTTTTACATTCTTACAATCTATTCTATGACCGTAACCTATTCCTAATACTTATACGGAGGCAACGGCGCTGTGTACACGGAAATACACGCGAAGATGCCACTGTTGAAAAGAGAAACGGGCCATAAAGAAGCGAATATTCGCATGGATATATGTACAAATACGGTGGAGACCAGAATAGTAGTCAACGTAATCATAGGTGAAAATAGAGAGGGCCACCTGAAGGAATACCGATGACACAGCACTTATTGCCAGCGAAGCCACCGAGCTGCACATCACATTGAGGTCCCGCAACGATTGGAGACAGAAGCAGGAATGGGCCAGGGTTACTGTAGCCATCAGGAAACTGATCTGGTAGCCCAGCTCCGAATCGAAATACGCGGACACTCCTGCAATACATTTTCTATTCATAAACATCAATGATCAAATTGTTATTTTGCGGTCTTTTGTTTCTGCACTCTCACTCTCTCAAGAGTGAATGAAATGAAATCATATTGCTCAGTCCTTCTGCCCATTATCTGATGAGGAAAGTTTAACTGTATGATCATAGAAACACATGAAAAACCAATTTAGTCCCTTCGGCCAAAAGGAAGCCAGACTACTTAAAGTAGCATTCTCGGCAAGGTTCCCCTGATATGAATAGAAGTCCAGTGATTCATTATTTCGCTGAATCACAATCACAACTTCTCTTTGAAGAAACTTGTTTCACCTTTTCCAAACAGAACCAATCAACCGATCCTAATTTGTACAGTACCCAAAACAAGACATAGGGAGACCATTTCCAAAGTTAGTATGGGTCAGTCAAACTTTGGATTATAGTCAATCAACCTATGGAATCTACTCATTGAACCAATAACTCAATCAATCAAATAATCACTAATGGCACAAACAAACATCAATATTAGGAAGGCGAGAAGTATTTGATGAATTTGACCTATAGAATCTACCTATTGATCACAATCTTACTGAAATTCCGAAATATCAACCATACACTCAAGACACTATATTGAGACTTTTGTAGCCGTTAATGTGACCCGCGACCCCCCCTTTTTCCTACCGGAAGTTAAAGTATTCCGACGAATTTCAACAATAAATTGGCTAGTTTCTTATTGAGAATACACCGGGACCCATCTATGCTTGAAATGTTTACCCCGCAACCCATCCGCAAAAACTAGGCTAAGTTAGTGTATGATATCAGCTAACCTGGCACAAACAGGCACATCAACACGGTGAATACGAGAAAGGCGAGAAGTCGCGGAAAGTGCTCGGGGCCGCCCATCTCAGATACCCCAATGTCATCAGAAGGCCGAGGAACATCAGGGGCAGAAGGTAGAAGTGGTGCTGGACGAAGGACGAACGGGAGGGATCATGTGCAGGACGAAGGCCACTGAAATGCATCAATAATATATCAATGGTGGGCATTATAATCCGATGCCGATAGGCATAACGCATAAACTCACCTGACTACATGAGCATGTGACCGTTGGTTCAAACTTCGAAATTTACCCCTTCCATCATCCAAACTACAGTCACAATTGCCACTCTCACCCCCTGAACCCTGAACTATTGGTCATAAAGTTAGAGCACCGTGATAAACAGGCAACAATGTTATTGGTGGCTATAGATAGCAACGAGTTTTTGTGGCCGCATTTTTCATTTTTCGTGGGATTTTCAACACATTTGAAGCATCGTAAACTGGATTGAAAGATCCCGCTCACGTGCAACTACAATGGGAATAGCGCCAAATTAAACACTCATATTGTTTTGCCTTTGTTTTAATGAAACAACGAGTTGTATAGAAAAAAGTTTATAGAACTACGGCTTGACAACAAAACCATTAGGGTCTCACGTCTGACTATTACTTGATGGCTTTATGCATTTGTACCTATGACTTTTCAAATTTTGACTGAAAAGACAACAGAAAACGTTTATAAAGCCAAAACGAACAAACCTATCGAGATGATGAGAAACTGCACAACCAGAAAGAAGTAGATCCGTCTCAAGTACCCTCATTTTCAGTGGCAGCGACTGGTTCGCAGCCGAGATGAAAGAGGACTTGAGGTCATTCTTGGAGGTCCCGTCGTCTACTAGCAGGCGAATGGAATCCACGCCCCCACCCACGAACACTTTGCCATTCTTCTGGAACAAATATATTTATTTATTTATTCAATGCACAGCGCGGTGCGCTTAAAGAAGGACGATTATGTGGACCAATCCCAACGGTTCGGTCCTTAAAGTGCAATACATTTTTTCAAATGCAGTTTAAAGGACCGATGCGTCGGAATCGGATCAATGGATGAATAAGAGAAACTTACGGAACATCAAGAAACAATTGAAGGTTTTTTCAGAACAAGCCACAAAACAATGAAATAGTAGATAGAAGAAAATAGTAAGTAGTAAGTAAGGAAACAGTAACAGGTAATAGCCGAACGCGAAAACTCCTCAAAACGATAAAAGGAACCATAGATTTACAGACTTCAACTGGAAACCGGTGTTTCTTCGTGTAGAATGGTGAAGGTGAATGTTCACGCCCCTACTGGTATATAATTCATCGTCGTAAGCGCTGGGTCAATGAAATAAGCAAACAAGGATAGGACGATAGATTGGCCGATAGATAGGGAATAGGGACACAATTCGTTTCAAAAAGGGTGGCGGTATCCTAGATACCAAACCGTCCATTAAGTAACCATGGACTAGAAAGTATAGGTAGGTCGCCAATCGATAACATTTAAGAACGCACACAGATTCCTTCATTAACCTTCTGATTCTTAATCAAAACACGATATCATAAGTATTTAAGGTTTACATGTTAATCGCGCGGTAGCGCGAAGCGCTCTGCGTGAGTTGTCTTTGGTTTGGCCATTGCGGACTCGTTTTTCCTTTTAATTAACAAAAATCTTCAAAACATATTCTTTTTTCGAAAACTAAAAGAAGAGAACGTTAGAGAATCACGAATTGAACATTGTGTGAATATTTCAGCCAAATCGGATTATTTTCGCTTGAGTTATGGTTTCGTGTCGTTGTTGAAAAGTTCCGCCGTAATTCGTCCCTCGTCCCTCCTCCCTCCCTCCCTCGTCCCTCGTCCCTCACGGGAATTCTGTCCGCATCGTAGTGAAAAACTACTGAACCAATTTGGCTGAAATTTGAAACATCTATTCTATGGCAAAAGTTAGCTCGTCGCGCCAAGTATGAAATGTATATGTAATCTCTGGCGCCGGGCGCGGGGCGCCAATAGGCGCCAAAACCACTATTGGAAAAAACTACCGAACCGATTTTGCTGAAATTTGAAACATGAGTTATAATGCAAAAGTTAGCCTCGTCGCGCCAAATATGAGATGAATACATCATCATTGGCGCCCGGCGCTGGCGCCAATAGGCGCCAAGGAAACGGCAAAACACTATTTATCGTCAACTAAAATGTTGAACACTAATAGAAATTCAATAATTTGGTGGAAAGTGTGGAAGTCTTTTTCCAAAACTGAAATTTTTCTTCTGGCGCTCGAACCAGGCCGCCAGATGGCGCCAAAACCCAAACTCACGACAGCGTCAATGGAATCGTCTGAAATTCGGTACACTAAATAACTATCACATGACAAGTAAGATGCTCAATCTGAAAATCAAAAAAGTTCTGTTGGCACTGTGCGCTGGCGCAATTGGCGCCAAAGTTGGAGAAATATCAGTTATCGTCAATCAAACTGTGTCAAGTTAACAGATATTGAATATTCAATGTGAAATAAAGCTCCACAAATTCAAAATCGAATTTTATCGTCTGGCTCGGAACAGACGCCAATGGCGCCAAAACAAAAACACACGAAACTTACAATTGAATAATTTGAATATTGCCCCCAATCAGTAATTGACACATGTACTGGTAGCTCGAAAACCTAGAAATTTTCGTTTCGTTCTGGCGCCAGGACGCGTGTGTCAATTGACGCAGGAATGAAAAAAAAGTTTCAACGAAAGTTTTTGATGTGAAACAATGGCTATATTGTAAGTGAGTTGGTGTATCTAATTGTAGATTTGTCAATGGCGCCAATCCCCATCGCTTATCGCCGCTAAAAGCGGTGTACATGTCAATCGGTAAGTTTATCGTTTTTGTTCAGTTGTTGATAGTCACAGAGCCTGTAACCTGCGTTATAATACAACATCAGCAATTTTATGGTCTGAATTCGGCTTCGTGCACACACAAAACTGAGATTTCCATAATAATATAATGAGTTCACAAGATCCACTCTGTGAATAGGCAACATATGAAGTTGTAGGAGTACAACTAGCAAAAAGGACAATTAGTGAAAAGTGGGGGAACCAACAAATGTGTGAGTTGTGTTTGGTTCGACCTCGATATCAGCAAAAAGTGAACGATACGAATTCCTGTGTTACTGTAGCAGAAGTATTCTGCAAAAATAGAACAATACAAATGTTGCACAATGGTTCACAACGCACGCATGTCGTCACAGTACACATGAAATACCCTTCGGCAATATCTGAAATATCATGCGGGCTTCGTGAAACCATTGTGCAACATTTGTATTGTTCTATTTTTGCAGAATACTTCTGCTACAGTAACACAGGAATTCGTATCGTTCACTTTTTGCTGATATCGAGGTCGAACCAAACACAACTCACACATTTGTTGGTTCCCCCCACTTTTCACTAATGTTTACGAGTTTCCTACAATCCGTTATCTAGTCATGCTTTCAGGCGTTCAAACTTGATTTCGGAATTCAGAATAATCATGCAGGACCGTATAGAAGGTACAGACTGCTTGATAATACATTTGAACAAATACACTAAGATAGGAAGAGCTAAACAGAACACGATGATACACAGCAGAACAGAAACTGCCCCCCCCCCAAAACGTCAAACCAGCTCAAATTATACATTGTCGATTTATTCGATCCTGGAGCAGAGATGAGGTATTAGATGATGGATCATACGCGTATATAGGATAAGTATGATACAGAAAATAATATAAAACAAGTGCGGAAATGTTCAAATAGGTGCGGAAAGCGCAGAAAGGGTCTGGGTTGTAAAACGGACTACTTAGGCATATGATCCAACCGGCCGCCGGCGAAAATCTGCCGGGCCGCCGACCAAACGCCGACCGGCCGCCGACCCCCTTTGGGAAGGTTTTGGGACCGTCGGATTTTTGCTGTTTTCGTCGGCGGACCGTCAGATTTTTAGGACATTCCCATCCATCCAAATCCACTATATATTGATTTTTTCAACCAATGCGATCAAAATTCTTTCGTAGTAGGAAATTAAGAAAACTTTCATTTCATATAGGTTTATTCAAACTATCACAAGTATATTGAATATGTATATAGAACAATCTCTTCTTTTTTCTCGAACTTTTTTCTCGTCGGATCGGGTCGTTTTTGTTCATGCGAGGTCATCTGAAATAGAGAATGGAATTATTTCGAAAAAACATTGAAAAGTAGTTTATAATATGCTGTGTTTTCTTAATATGAATCTAGGCTTTCTCATATCATATAAAACACATAGAAATTTAACCTGAACACACACTACGTACTACGTTTCTATAGCGGTCATTATGTTTACTGACTAATCGTTCTGAAATTTATTCAGTAAACATATGAATTTAGTCAGTAAATAGACTTTTCCTCTCTCACACTTCACCAATTGTTCTGCATATTTAAATTCCCTTTTGCTCTGGCCACAGCTAAGATGAATAACACTAGAAGTTTATCAATATAATTCGATCGAAAAGATACTTACCCTCTCCAGATTAGATCCTTTCCATTCTTCCTAGATCGAATCAGATTGATCTCCTCTCCATGCGAAGGTGTCAGAAGTAGGTATAGCGTATAGATACTCTGCAAAGTAACTATTAGTTTGACGAAACTTCCGAAATTAATACCCTCATTTAATATCCTGTTCCTGAAAAACGCTTCAAATATCTATAGTCTCTTTTACCTTCTGAGAAATAAAGTAGTTATGATTCAACCCATTCCCGAATTCCCATATCTCATGCTGATGTTCTCTTTACTTTGAAGAATGTAGGAGTCAATTGCAAGACATAGTGGATATAACTCACTGATAACATGAAGCATATCTGTTGTTCTTGACGAAATCAGAATAGGAAGATATCAGCGATACTGAAAATTAGTATGTAATGAAGGAATGAACAGTGAATTGAACAACAGTTAGAGAGTCGAGAGAGAGAGAGAGAGTGGGATAGTGAAGAGATGTAGAGAGGGGGAGGTTGTAAAACAATTCGAATGGTTTTGGTTTATCACGGAGAAATTGAACCTCATTACTGTTTCAAAGTCACTATTCAAAATTCAAGAGAATCAATTTTTTGCAGAAACGTTATAAGCTCACCATTAATGTTAACTAGTATCGTACGTCATCGTCAACCCTTGTGAATTAGACGAAAACTCATGGAAAAACGTATGAAAATGAACTGAACCATCACCGTCGTGACTTGTAATGAGTGACAAATTGTGGTCAAGTTGCCTAGATGAATGCTAACATGGTTGTCGGCGCGCGTTGATGTGTGCTGTAAACAACTTTCGGACGGTACGCCGCCGAAAAACGGACGCTCTCGTGCCAGAGTTGTTGTTTACAAGAAACGCCGGGCCGCCGACAATTGTTTTTGCGGCGGCCCGTCGAATTTTCATTTTTTCAGCGGCGGCCCGTTAGCCCTCGTGCCTGAGTCCCACTACACCGTTAGCCACGCCCCTTAAAGCATGCGGGGCGTTGCAATACGCCCTCTTTTTTGAGATTGAACGATTTGCATTTTTTGTTTCCATCCGACTATATATTTGTTATATATTAATTATATATTGTCCTTTCGTTTCATTCCTTATTCTTGACATCTCATTCTAATAGGAACACACAGATACTGAACTCATCTGCTTGCTATCTATCTATCTGTATTTGCCCCCACTATACTGTTCGTAAACCGTAGTTTCATGTTTTAGCTGCATAAATGGTTTTTTTCTTTTAATTTGAACGGACATAAGCTGTGGAGGTCCTCTTGTTCTAGTGATGTTGAGTCACTATGGGTGTATTCAGTACTTATGTTGCTATCTATCCAACATTCTTACGTTGTTCAGATTCTTTCTCTATTTGCCCTTCTCGATAATGACATCAGTGGTATTAGTGTCTTTTAACTGGCAATTTGCTGAACTTTTTCAATATAGTTATAGAGCCTCCGGTGTCGGAGTAGAATAGTGTGTAGTAATTCGTGAATAGTGTTTTTGAAATCATAGTGTTGTTTCGAATTGAATGGTGCATGTTGTTCTGAAGCGTAAAGTTAACTTGAAACACACAGTCTTATCCATTGAACTTCTCATTCATTTTATCTGTATCTATTTTCACATTTAATTTATAGCTATATTTAATGGATTTTAATGATTGTATTGCGTTTTCAATTCACCATAGTGTGCTCAGAATGCGTTATAAATTAGTCCACTTCTGTTTTATCCCCTCATGATTCGATTAAACGGGCAATTTCCTTACAGGGTCACTTTGCTCCGAAATGCGGAGTTCCCAAGAACAGAGGGCCGGGCAGATCCGGAACACAATTCGTTGGATATCATTTTTTGTCAGGGCTCATCAGGTTAGTTCTATTTATGTTTGGATACTCTTGTACTGAGATATTACTGAGAACAGTGCACCAGATTACATGTTTCTTTGTATCTTGTATGTTTTTTGAACGGAGTAGTTAGTCTCCTATCGAGCTTTTTGAAGAACAATCGAACCTGGCTGAGCAGGGTCCAATCCAATTGTTTTCCTATTATCGAAGCACTTCAAACATTTCACGGCCAGGGAGTGTAGCCCTCCGCAGAAAGTCTACTCCGGCGTGCAAAGGCGTAGTAGGAGTAGGCGATGCCCAGTTTCCAATTATATAAAAACTTAAGGATTTTCACTTTTCATGTGCTATGTACCCATCTGGCGTATCATAACCATGGCATTCGAATAAGCAGCAGCTGCTCTGAATTAATCAAAGTGTTGTCACCAAAATTGACAGGTTCAACGAAATACCGAAGCATAGTCATAGTTTAAGGTAATGATTCTTTCGTTAAACTTCAACCAAATCATGAATCTTACTTGTTGGCCACACAACAGTGAACATATGTTCAATGTGTTTGTTTTCCTCACGAAAAAATGAGTAGTTTTCAATTCACCTATAAAACTATGACCATGAATTAATCGTGTATCGTGTACCTAAAAAAAAATGTAAGCTTAGTAGCATTCCTGCTAGTTTGAGGATATTCTAATTATAGTTTTCATAAAACCGAAAGAGAAAAAAAACATCTGATAGAACATCAAACTGTATCGTGTTGGTTTGGCCTTCTGGGCCACTTGGCCCTTTCGCTCGCTGGTCCCACCATATCACACCTATGGTACCCCGCACAATGGTTGTGAGGGACTTTTTTTCCCGAATGCCTACGGGACGCATAACACTGTTGAACAAAATCTATAGTGCTCGATGCAAATGTGAGTGTTTAATTTGGGGAGAGGCATAACTTATATTTGATTAGGGACTCATGACCTTTCGAACCGTCTATGCGTCCATCATCACTATCGCACCTATGGTTTCCCACACGAATATCTCATTTCAGTATGAACTTCTGTTAACTATCAGGCAACTGTAGTAAGTTGTCCTCAGAGTCTGAGTCTTAGAGTTTCACGTGAGTTTATGGTGTCATTCCTCAATTCCTTAATTTGCCCGTGATTTAACTAGCATACACCTCACATGCGTTTGCGTGTTGTGCTGCTGCCACACACCAGTGTAGAACTGAGTTTATCACGCACGAAGCAATTAATACCACCACTACTAGCATTGTTCTCAAATCAGGATTTCTTTGTGCATCTCATGGGCCCTTGAAACTGCTCTCACATTATCTTTTCAATAATTCGATCATTTTCTAGTAAACCGTGGGCTAGAAGTACAAATATTCAGTTTTTGAAGCATTTTCTATTTCGTTGTCCGGCGTAAAACCATAAATATAAAGTTCATCATCACGGAAATATATAGCAAACCTTTTTGAGTCTTTGTTGGCTGATTAGAAAGTTAACATCTCAAATTGGATAAAATAATCTTTTCATGATCCAAACTATGAAGATAGTAAAGTGTGTCCTACTCAGCGCTCGTCCCAGGTACAGAACGGACGTCCCATGTCCCGGTTCTGTCCCGGGACAGTACCAAGACTTACAATAGAAATGGAGCCGATTTGCATAAATATATAAATGATGACAAAATATGAGACTATTAATGCACAAATATGCGTTATTTCTACCCTATTCCTTGGTACCAATGGTACCATCCCGGGACAGTACCGGACATGGGATGTCCCGTTCTTGTACCTGGAACAAACCGTCGCCTGAAGTGCCATACATACTTGGTGCGTCTGCGGGCGGCTGCGGGCGTCTGCGGCGCGGGTAAACTAGTGGTTTGTGCCCGCAGACGCCCGCAAACGCCTGCAGACGCCCGCAAACGCACTACAATTGAAGTATGTACGCGCGTCTGCGGCTGGCTGCGGCGCCGTTGTTCCTCACTTTGAATTATAAATAAAATCGAAATTATTGTTGAAATCATGATTTTTCTTCCACTTATTAGGAATATTTGTCTTTTGTCAAGTCAATGCAATAATTGTTCGAACATTCTTCAAATTTCTAGAAATTGTTCGAATTGCAAATCGATTGATGCTTCTCGAATAGAATCTTTCTAAACTGGATTATTTTTGTTTTTGTCATCCTGAAACGTTTTTTTCAAATACAAAACGGAAGAAAAGCGGCCATTCACTTTAACTATAACGGATTAAAAACTGACAATCGAGTGCAGTTAACATTAAGTAGAATACAAATATTCATTTAAATTAACTGTAATAAAGTAACTTGACGGGTTTAATATGATTTTTAGAACATTAGTGATGTTATGTCATGAATGATCAATCCAGACGCAGAGAGCCGCTGCGGCAATATTGAATTGAATCATTATTGCCGCAACTGCTTTTGCGGCTGTCTGCGGCCCCGCCCGCAGACGCCCGCAGCCGCCCGCAGCCGCTTTTGCCCGCCGAAAGTATGAATGCGCGGCAAAACGCCGAGAGCCGCCACCAGACCGCATCATTTGATCAATAATCAGGGGCGCCATAAGTGCCATACATACTTGGTGCGTCTGCGGGCGGCTGCGGGCGTCTGCGGCGCGGGTAAACTAGTGGTTTGCCCGCCAGACGCCCGCAAACGCCCGCAGACGCCCGCAAACGCACTACATTGAAGTATGTACGCGCGTCTGCGGCTGGCTGCGGCGCGGTTCCCCTCATTTGAATTTCAAATAGAAAGTTTCGAACTTATTGTTGAAATTATGATTCCTCCACTTATTAGGAATATTTGTCATTCATCACATCAATGCTAATAATGTTTATACCCTCAAAATTTGTAAATCACTTGATTAGCATTGCCTCCAACTGTCTGTTGAAAATGCATGGAATATCATTATTAGATTACCGCTTACCGAATCAACTGAATCTTCTTAAACGTTTTTTTTTTCATTCTGAAACCTTTTTTCGAATACAAAACAAAAGAAAAGGAGACATTCACTTTAAACTGATTAAAAACTGATAATAGAGTGCAGTGAACATCGAGTAGAATACAAACATATATTTAAATGAACTATACTAAAGTAACTTGATGGGTGTTAATAATGATTTTTAGAACATTAGTGATGATATGTCGAGATATGATCAATCCAGACGCAGAGAGCCGCTGCGGCAATATTGAATTGAATCATTATTGCCGCAACTGCTTTTGCGCTGTCTGGCGGCCCCCGCCCGCAGACGCCCGCAGCCGCCCGCAGCCGCTTTTGCCCGCCGAAGTATGAATGCGCGGCAAAACGCCGGGAGCCGCCACCAGCCGCACATTTGATCAATAATCAGGGGCGCCATACTTATATCATATGCCGCCCGCAGACGCCCGCAGCCGCAAGCCAAGTATGTAGGGCACTATACTTATATCATATGCCGCCCGCAGACGCCGCAGCCGCAGCAAGGTATGTAGGGCACTTGAGTACCACGGACCACCTGGAGAAGGTGTATCGTCGACTTCATTCGTTTTTCGTTGTATTGACATGTGACATCAGTTTTATTTTCAGGTAGCTCTTATAATGTCATTCGGATGCTGCTTGTTTGGATCTTGTCTCCATAGTCTGCCCGATTGTTGTTGAAAAGAAGATGATAGTTAGAATCCATATTTTAAAGTTTGATTATTTACATTAGAACTTTTTTTTTCTACAGAGATTAGAGTCCATGTTTAAAGTTTTATTATATTTAGTTACGTTAGAACTTTTTCCTACAGTTTCACGCTCTTCACTCTTCTGTAGTGTTTCAGAACTGTTATCTTGTTATTTCAACCAGTACTATATATGTATAGTTCAATGTAATAATTCCTAAAGCATGTCCCCCCCACCCCCCTCTTGTGAGTTCAGCAGATGTACGGTTGTCTGGGAGTATTGAAAAACACTCGCAGCCTCCCTGCATTCGTCTGATCTTACTACCTAACCCACCTTCTTATAATAATGATTTATCTGTATCATCTCATCTTGTTATTGTGTGATATGTGATGTAAATCATTATTCGGTTCTAAAATTGTTGTTTATATTATGTTCGTTTATATGTTACTTCAGTGTGATTGAAATGCAAAAAGCAAGTATAAGAGTGTATCCAATCTTCAAACGTAATCGATGAAGGCTAGCGGTGGCAACTGCACAACTTTTGCGATGTAGTTAGAAGTTATTAGTTGAATTGCAAAGTCGTTATGAACGAGAATCATTACAGACATCCGAACCGTTTTTCATACAACTGTTTGAGTAGTTCAAACATTTTTAACGTTGCTTATATAAATTTGCAAAATTGCTCAATGGTTCGATCTTCTGTTCGATTGCTATCACTACAAGGTTCGTTTTTGTTCCGCGCTGGACGCTACATCACCACTTGACAAAGTTTGTACATTCATGAACATGTTTAGAACGTTCAGAAATAATACCAATTGATTTTATTGAAATAAAAAGTAATTCAATTTCAATGCGCCGATTCCGAATGCGACGATGATGACTGTATTCCGGCGAAGGTTGTTTTGCCAAAAAATCTGTTTAAAGAAACTTTTCAGTACTAGAACTGAAGACTGAAAGTAAAAAAATGAAGAACAGACGAGAGTGAACGTTTTCCCATATGTTTAAGCTTCAACAATGAACTGCCACATGCAACAGTAGTTGTCAAAAGCTACAGTAATCCCGTACAGTCGGTGAGGACTGAAACGTCTGATAAACGGACAATTTTGAGTTTTTCGAAAAAATTTCTTCGCCAAACATACTCAGTTTAGGTGTATGAATAATTCTAGACTACTTTTGGAGAAATTCATTTTTTCGACACTGTCCGATTTTTTTGCACTTGTGGCTCTAAACATCGTCCTCAAAACCGAAATTCACTCTCAGGATGAACATGTTCGAGTTGAACTGGATGGAAACACCCTATCCTAATGTTCCGTTGAAGTTTCGTTAGTTTATCCTTGAAAATTCTCATTGTAACGAGAGAAAAGGCAGTTTTATGGACGTTTCAGATGGCATAAAGTGACAGATCCCTCGTGAACATGAAACATGTGTGGCAAGCAACATTTTCACAGAAAACCCAGGAAACATAGCAAAATGGATTTCTCATCGGTATACGAAAGCTCGTGGCTCTTTTTATTATGTTTAGAGCCACGAATCGTACATTGTGGCGGAGATACGGCTATTTGAAGTTGCTGCCTATAAGTAATATCGGGTGCGGTGAGGAAGTGAACTACAATTGAAGACTGAACATACCAGAGAATTTTCCATACACCAAGTACATTCTACCAATCCCTCAACAAAGATGAAGTATGAAAACTGAAAGTGGAAAATGTAAACTGCCACTTTATTATTCACGATTTCCTAGAAGTGCATCAACATTTTTGCTTCAAATTAACGATTTCTCGAAAAGCAACGCTGATTTTAGGTTCACATAAGTGAAATTCAGTTTAGAAAATGAATTATGGATGATAGATTCATTTTGCAATGTTTCCTGGGTTTTCTGTGAAAATGTTGCTTGCCACACATGTTTCATGTTCACGAGGGATCTGTCACTTTATGCCATCTGAAACTTCCATAAAACTGCCTTTTCTCTCGTTACAATAAGCATTTTCGAGATAATGAACGAAACTTTAACGGAACATTAGGATAGGGTATTTTATTCAAGTTGAACTCGATACTGGTCAACCTGGAGTGTATTTTCGGTTTTGAGTGACGATTTATAGCGCCACAAGTGCAAAAAATCGGATAGGTCGAAAAAATAAATTTCTCCAAAAGTAGTCTAGAATTATTCATAAACCTAAACTGAGTATGTTTGGCGAAGAAAATTTCGAAAAACTCAAAATTGTCCGTTTATAAGAGTATTCAATCTTCGCCGACTGTGCGGGATTACTGTAGCTTTTGACAACTACTGTTGCATTTGGCAGTTGAATTGTTATAGCTTAAACATATGTAAGTGGTTTATTTTTCTCTGTTCTTCATTTCAAAGTTTATGATATAATGCTTGTCATAAAATGTTGATTACGGAGCAACTTTTACATGAAAGCAATTTTTACTTTCGTCACACGCAATTCACACACTTTTCAGTCATTTACTTTCTTCCTGCAAACTAGCTTCACAAATGAGTTTTCCGTAATCTACATGTGTTCGGTTTCTCGGAAGAATAATTCTGCACTCAATTACACTTAACACTTCGTGGAAACTTAGTATAACTCATTCAAGGCTAACTTACATAACTCACTCCTCTTGAGCATTCCAGAGAAAACCACAAATTCCATATTAGAATGATCGTACTACTAGCAATTTTTAGTTTCGACGGTACATTATTGTGCGAAGATGTTCAGATCGAGCAAAGTGAATGACGCATATGTAGAACTCGCCGTCTACAAAACAAGCATTTATGGCGTATGTCGCCATATCCCGCTGTGTTTGTAGTTTGATCCCATAATTTTTATGTCGTAACCTGCACATCATGGCGTGGATCGAGATCAAACTACATCTGTATTTGGTCACTTTTATTATAAACAGTTTCTTTCAGCCCTACGTAACCTCCTTCGGTATCACCTGGAGGCTTCAATTTCGTTTTCAACATCCAATGATGTTAAAGAACCTCATCTTTGAGTTTGTTTCAGTGTCTCTGTTCACAATACACATTACATTCAAAATAATTTCCGAACAGCTTTATGTTCTCATTGGGTAACGGTTGTAATTTTTCACACACTACAAGAAAGATCCACATAGGAATGGAGAAGACTCTATGCTTACGTTGAATTATTTTTCATTTATCTCTCTTTCCAAACCAATGCTTAGCTGTAGGATATGCCAGTGTAGGTGGCACACCTGTTTTTGAAGAACCTGTTACAACTGACCAGTATGATACATATCGAATATATAGGTACACAGAGAAAAAAGTGATTCGTGAACATCGTATCTGATGACGCTTATACTGAACAAGCTATGTAGGGTTTTATCTGTAACTCTTCTGTCCCACACATACCCTAAATGCCTCAGAGTTGTGACTTTTTCAAACAGGGGGTTTTGCACTCCCCTCTCAGCCATTTATAGGGGGGTTTTGCCCTTAATTTAGAAAAGCGCTTAATCAGACAATTTTTGAGGGGGGGTTTTGCCCAAATCTTCGGACCAAAAACAGGGGGGTTTTTCTCAAAACGCTGAGCATTTAGGGGGTATGGTCCCACACAGCAAGTAGCTGGTTTAAACTAATCAGACTGTACATCAAAGAAAACTGTGTGTATATGAACCACTAGGCAAAGCGCACCGAATGAATCAGACCTGGACGAGGTTCACCGTGTTATCTTCACATTCTGGGCACTTCCATCTTCTTGCTTCTATCTGCTGCCTGGTGTTTACGTCTACCTGTGCTTTGTT
>CAXIWQ010000451.1:0-28046 GCA_964036275.1 Litoditis marina | reverse complement strand
AATGCATTCGGAATGTATTCTAACGTATTCGAATGCACTCGAAATGTATTCGAACGTATTCGAATGCATTCGGAATGTATTCTAACGTATTCTAACGTATTCGAATGCATTCAGAATGTATTCTAACGTATTCGAATGCATTCGGAATGTATTCTAACGTATTCTAACGTATTCGAATGCATTCGGAATGTATTCTAACATATTCGAATGCACTCGAAATGTATTCGAACGTATTCGAATGCATTCGGAATGTATTCTAACGTATTCGAATGCATTCGGAATGTATTCTAACGTATTCGAATGCATTCGGAATGTATTCTAACGTATTCGAATGCATTCGGAATGTATTCTAACGTATTCGAATGCATTCGGAATGTATTCTAACGTATTCTAACGTATTCGAATGCATTCGGAATGTATTCTAACGTATTCGAATGCACTCGAAATGTATTCGAACGTATTCGAATGCATTCGGAATGTATTCTAACGTATTCTAACGTATTCGAATGCATTCAGAATGTATTCTAACGTATTCGAATGCATTCGGAATGTATTCTAACGTATTCTAACGTATTCGAATGCATTCGGAATGTATTCTAACATATTCGAATGCACTCGAAATGTATTCGAACGTATTCGAATGCATTCGGAATGTATTCTAACGTATTCTAACGTATTCGAATGCATTCAGAATGTATTCTAACGTATTCGAATGCATTCGGAATGTATTCTAACGTATTCTAACGTATTCGAATGTTAGAATACATTCCGAATGCATTCGAATACGTTAGAATACATTCCGAATGCATTCGAATACGTTAGAATACATTCCGAATGCATTCGAACACGTTCGAATACATTTCGAGTGCATTCGAATACGTTAGAATACATTCCGAATGCATTCGAATACGTTAGAATACGTTAGAATACATTCCGAATGCATTCGAATACGTTCGAATACATTCTGAATGCATTCGAATACGTTAGAATACGTTAGAATACATTCCGAATGCATTCGAATACGTTAGAATACATTCTGAATGCATTCGAATACGTTAGAATACGTTAGAATACATTCCGAATGCATTCGAATACGTTCGAATACATTTCGAGTGCATTCGAATACGTTAGAATACATTCCGAATGCATTCGAATACGTTAGAATACGTTAGAATACATTCCGAATGCATTCGAATACGTTAGAATACGTTAGAATACATTCCGAATGCATTCGAATACGTTAGAATACATTCTGAATGCATTCGAATACGTTAGAATACGTTAGAATACATTCCGAATGCATTCGAATACGTTCGAATACATTTCGAGTGCATTCGAATACGTTAGAATACATTCCGAATGCATTCGAATACGTTAGAATACGTTAGAATACATTCCGAATGCATTCGAATACGTTAGAATACATTCTGAATGCATTCGAATACGTTAGAATACGTTAGAATACATTCCGAATGCATTCGAATACGTTAGAATACATTCTGAATGCATTCGAATACGTTCGAATACATTTCGAGTGCATTCGAATACGTTAGAATACATTCCGAATGCATTCGAATACGTTAGAATACGTTAGAATACATTCCGAATGCATTCGAATACGTTAGAATACATTCTGAATGCATTCGAATACGTTAGAATACGTTAGAATACATTCCGAATGCATTCGAATACGTTCGAATACATTTCGAGTGCATTCGAATACGTTAGAATACATTCCGAATGCATTCGAATACGTTAGAATACGTTAGAATACATTCCGAATGCATTCGAATACGTTAGAATACATTCTGAATGCATTCGAATACGTTAGAATACGTTAGAATACATTCCGAATGCATTCGAATACGTTCGAATACATTTCGAGTGCATTCGAATACGTTAGAATACATTCCGAATGCATTCGAATACGTTAGAATACGTTAGAATACATTCCGAATGCATTCGAATACGTTAGAATACATTCCGAATGCATTCGAATACGTTAGAATACATTCCGAATGCATTCGAATACGTTAGAATACATTCCGAATGCATTCGAATACGTTAGAATACGTTAGAATACATTCCGAATGCATTCGAATACGTTAGAATACATTCTGAATGCATTCGAATACGTTAGAATACGTTAGAATACATTCTGAATGCATTCGAATACGTTAGAATACGTTAGAATACATTCCGAATGCATTCGAATACGTTAGAATACATTCTGAATGCATTCGAATACGTTAGAATACGTTAGAATACATTCCGAATGCATTCGAATACGTTCGAATACATTTCGAGTGCATTCGAATACGTTAGAATACATTCCGAATGCATTCGAATACGTTAGAATACGTTAGAATACATTCCGAATGCATTCGAATACGTTAGAATACGTTAGAATACATTCCGAATGCATTCGAATACGTTAGAATACATTCTGAATGCATTCGAATACGTTAGAATACGTTAGAATACATTCCGAATGCATTCGAATACGTTCGAATACATTTCGAGTGCATTCGAATACGTTAGAATACATTCCGAATGCATTCGAATACGTTAGAATACGTTAGAATACATTCCGAATGCATTCGAATACGTTAGAATACATTCTGAATGCATTCGAATACGTTAGAATACGTTAGAATACATTCCGAATGCATTCGAATACGTTCGAATACATTTCGAGTGCATTCGAATACGTTAGAATACATTCCGAATGCATTCGAATACGTTAGAATACGTTAGAATACATTCCGAATGCATTCGAATACGTTAGAATACATTCCGAATGCATTCGAATACGTTAGAATACATTCCGAATGCATTCGAATACGTTAGAATACATTCCGAATGCATTCGAATACGTTAGAATACATTCCGAATGCATTCGAATACGTTAGAATACATTCTGAATGCATTCGAATACGTTAGAATACATTCCGAATGCATTCGAATACGTTCGAATACATTTCGAGTGCATTCGAATACGTTAGAATACATTCCGAATGCATTCGAATACGTTAGAATACGTTAGAATACATTCCGAATGCATTCGAATACGTTAGAATACATTCTGAATGCATTCGAATACGTTAGAATACGTTAGAATACATTCCGAATGCATTCGAATACGTTCGAATACATTTCGAGTGCATTCGAATACGTTAGAATACATTCCGAATGCATTCGAATACGTTAGAATACGTTAGAATACATTCCGAATGCATTCGAATACGTTAGAATACATTCTGAATGCATTCGAATACGTTAGAATACGTTAGAATACATTCCGAATGCATTCGAATACGTTCGAATACATTTCGAGTGCATTCGAATACGTTAGAATACATTCCGAATGCATTCGAATACGTTAGAATACGTTAGAATACATTCCGAATGCATTCGAATACGTTCGAATACATTTCGAGTGCATTCGAATACGTTAGAATACATTTCGAGTGCATTCGAATACGTTAGAATACATTCCGAATGCATTCGAATACGTTAGAATACGTTAGAATACATTCCGAATGCATTCGAATACGTTAGAATACATTCTGAATGCATTCGAATACGTTAGAATACGTTAGAATACATTCCGAATGCATTCGAATACGTTCGAATACATTTCGAGTGCATTCGAATACGTTAGAATACATTCCGAATGCATTCGAATACGTTAGAATACGTTAGAATACATTCCGAATGCATTCGAATACGTTAGAATACATTCTGAATGCATTCGAATACGTTAGAATACGTTAGAATACATTCCGAATGCATTCGAATACGTTCGAATACATTTCGAGTGCATTCGAATACGTTAGAATACATTCCGAATGCATTCGAATACGTTAGAATACGTTAGAATACATTCCGAATGCATTCGAATACGTTAGAATACGTTAGAATACATTCCGAATGCATTCGAATACGTTAGAATACATTCTGAATGCATTCGAATACGTTAGAATACGTTAGAATACATTCCGAATGCATTCGAATACGTTCGAATACATTTCGAGTGCATTCGAATACGTTAGAATACATTCCGAATGCATTCGAATACGTTAGAATACGTTAGAATACATTCCGAATGCATTCGAATACGTTAGAATACATTCTGAATGCATTCGAATACGTTAGAATACGTTAGAATACATTCCGAATGCATTCGAATACGTTCGAATACATTTCGAGTGCATTCGAATACGTTAGAATACATTCCGAATGCATTCGAATACGTTAGAATACGTTAGAATACATTCCGAATGCATTCGAATACGTTAGAATACATTCCGAATGCATTCGAATACGTTAGAATACATTCCGAATGCATTCGAATACGTTAGAATACATTCCGAATGCATTCGAATACGTTAGAATACATTCCGAATGCATTCGAATACGTTAGAATACATTCTGAATGCATTCGAATACGTTAGAATACATTCCGAATGCATTCGAATACGTTCGAATACATTTCGAGTGCATTCGAATACGTTAGAATACATTCCGAATGCATTCGAATACGTTAGAATACGTTAGAATACATTCCGAATGCATTCGAATACGTTAGAATACATTCTGAATGCATTCGAATACGTTAGAATACGTTAGAATACATTCCGAATGCATTCGAATACGTTCGAATACATTTCGAGTGCATTCGAATACGTTAGAATACATTCCGAATGCATTCGAATACGTTAGAATACGTTAGAATACATTCCGAATGCATTCGAATACGTTAGAATACATTCTGAATGCATTCGAATACGTTAGAATACGTTAGAATACATTCCGAATGCATTCGAATACGTTCGAATACATTTCGAGTGCATTCGAATACGTTAGAATACATTCCGAATGCATTCGAATACGTTAGAATACGTTAGAATACATTCCGAATGCATTCGAATACGTTCGAATACATTTCGAGTGCATTCGAATACGTTAGAATACATTTCGAGTGCATTCGAATACGTTAGAATACATTCCGAATGCATTCGAATACGTTAGAATACGTTAGAATACATTCCGAATGCATTCGAATACGTTAGAATACATTCTGAATGCATTCGAATACGTTAGAATACGTTAGAATACATTCCGAATGCATTCGAATACGTTCGAATACATTTCGAGTGCATTCGAATACGTTAGAATACATTCCGAATGCATTCGAATACGTTAGAATACGTTAGAATACATTCCGAATGCATTCGAATACGTTAGAATACATTCCGAATGCATTCGAATACGTTAGAATACCTTCCGAATGCATTCGAATACGTTAGAATACATTCCGAATGCATTCGAATACGTTAGAATACATTCCGAATGCATTCGAACACGTTCGAATACATTTCGAGTGCATTCGAATACGTTAGAATACATTCCGAGTGCATTCGAATACGTTAGAATACATTCCGAATGCATTCGAATACGTTAGAATACGTTAGAATACATTCCGAATGCATTCGAATACGTTAGAATACATTCTGAATGCATTCGAATACGTTAGAATACGTTAGAATACATTCCAAATGCATTCGAATACGTTCGAATACATTTCGAGTGCATTCGAATACGTTAGAATACATTCCGAATGCATTCGAATACGTTAGAATACGTTAGAATACATTCCGAATGCATTCGAATACGTTAGAATACATTCTGAATGCATTCGAATACGTTAGAATACGTTAGAATACATTCCGAATGCATTCGAATACGTTCGAATACATTTCGAGTGCATTCGAATGCGTTAGAATACATTCCGAATGCATTCGAATACGTTAGAATACGTTAGAATACATTCCGAATGCATTCGAATACGTTAGAATACATTCTGAATGCATTCGAATACGTTAGAATACGTTAGAATACATTCCGAATGCATTCGAATACGTTCGAATACATTTCGAGTGCATTCGAATACGTTAGAATACATTCCGAATGCATTCGAATACGTTAGAATACGTTAGAATACATTCCGAATGCATTCGAATACGTTAGAATACATTCCGAATGCATTCGAATACGTTAGAATACATTCCGAATGCATTCGAATACTTTAGAATACATTCCGAATGCATTCGAATACGTTAGAACACATTCCGAATGCATTCGAACACGTTAGAATACATCCAAATGCATTCGAATACGTTAGAATACATTCCGAATGCATTCGAATACGTTAGAATACATTCCGAATGCATTCGAACACGTTAGAATACATTCCAAATGCATTCGAATACGTTAGAATACGTTAGAATACATTCCGAATGCATTCGAATACGTTAGAATACATTCTGAATGCATTCGAATACGTTAGAATACGTTAGAATACATTCCGAATGCATTCGAATACGTTAGAATACGTTAGAATACATTCCGAATGCATTCGAATACGTTAGAATACATTCCGAATGCATTCGAATACGTTAGAATACATTCCGAATGCATTCGAATACGTTAGAATACATTCCGAATGCATTCGAATACGTTAGAATACATTCCGAATGCATTCGAATACGTTAGAATACATTCCGAATGCATTCGAATACGTTAGAATACATTCTGAATGCATTCGAATACGTTAGAATACGTTAGAATACATTCCGAATGCATTCGAATACGTTAGAATACATTCCGAATGCATTCGAATACGTTCGAATACATTTCGAGTGCATTCGAATACGTTAGAATACATTCCGAATGCATTCGAATACGTTAGAATACATTCCGAATGCATTCGAATACGTTAGAATACATTCCGAATGCATTCGAATACGTTAGAATACATTCCGAATGCATTCGAATACGTTAGAATACATTCCGAATGCATTCGAATGCGTTAGAATACATTCCGAATGCATTCGAATACGTTAGAATACGTTAGAATACATTCCGAATGCATTCGAATACGTTAGAATACATTCCGAGTGTATTCGAATACGTTAGAATACATTCCGAATGCATTCGAATACGTTAGAATACAATATTCTCACTTAGAGCAAAAATAGTTGGTCCAGTAACATCATAAACAGCTGATTACAACGTGTCAACTTAACTTTCTATAACTTTGGAGATGTTTGAACTTGGACAAACAAAATTTATGTTTTTGAACTAGTCTGATGGCATAGATTTGAAAAATACCAGTTTTGAACAAATATTTTCATTTTGAGCAAAAGTAGTTGGTCCAGTGACGTCATGGACAGCTGATTTCAATGGTACCAACCTCAATCTATAATTTTGGAGATGTTTGAACTTAGACAAACAAAATATATGTTTTTGAACTAGTCTGATGGCACATATTTGGAAAATACCAGTTTTGAACAAATGTTCTCACTTAGAGCAAAAATAGTTGGTCCAGTGACATCATAAACAGCTGATTTCAATGGTACCAACCTCAATCTATAATTTTGGAGATGTTTGAACTTAGACAAACAAAATATATGTTTTTGAACTAGTCTGATATTTGGAAAATACCAGTTTTGAACAAATGTTCTCACTTAGAGCAAAAATAGTTGGTCCAGTGACATCATAAACAGCTGATTTCAATGGTACCAACCTCAATCTATAATTTTGGAGATGTTCGAACTTAGACAAACAAAATATATGTTTTTGAACTAGTCTGATGGCACATATTTGGAAAATACCAGTTTTGAACAAATGTTCTCACTTAGAGCAAAAATAGTTGGTCCAGTGACATCATAAACAGCTGATTTCAATGGTACCAACCTCAATCTATAATTTTGGAGATGTTTGAACTTAGACAAACAAAATATATGTTTTTGAACTAGTCTGATGGCACATATTTGGAAAATACCAGTTTTGAACAAATGTTCTCACTTAGAGCAAAAATAGTTGGTCCAGTGACATCATAAACAGCTGATTTCAATGGTACCAACCTCAATCTATAATTTTGGAGATGTTTGAACTTAGACAAACAAAATCAATCTTTTTAGACTAATCTGATGGCACAGATTTGGAAAATACCAGTTTTGAACAAATATTTTCATTTTGAGCAGAAGTAGTTGGTCCAGTGACGTCATGGACAGCTGATTTCAATGGTACCAACCTCAATCTATAATTTTGGAGATGTTTGAACTTAGACAAACAAAGTATATGTTTTTGAACTAGTCTGATGGCACAGATTTGGAAAATACCAGTTTCGAACAAATGTTCTCACTTAGAGCAAAACAGTTGGTTCAGTAACATCATAGACAGCTGATTACAACGTGTCCACCTCAATCTATAACTTTGGAGATGTTTGAACTTAGACAAACAAAATTTATGTTTTTGAACTAGTCTGATGGCACAGATTTGGAAAATACCAGTTTTGAACAAATGTGCTCACTTAGAGCAAAAATAGTTGGTCCAGTAGCATCATAAACAGCTGAGTACAACGTATCAACCTCAATCTATAATTTTGGAGATGTTTGAACTTAGACAAACAAAATATATGTTTTTAGACTTATCTGATGGCACAGATTTGGAAAATACCAGTTTTGAACAAATATTTTCATTTTGAGCAAAAGTAGTTGGTCCAGTGACGTCATGCACAGCTGATTTCAATGGTACCAACCTCAATCTATAATTTTGGAGATGTTTGAACTTAGACAAACAAAATCAATCTTTTTAGACTAATCTGATGGCACAGATTTGGAAAATACCAGTTTTGAACAAATGTTCTCACTTAGAGCAAAACAGTTGGTCCAGTAACATCATAGACAGCTGATTACAACGTGTCCACCTCAATCTATAACTTTGGAGATGTTTGAACTTAGACAAACAAAATTTATGTTTTTGAACTAGTCTGATGGCACAGATTTGGAAAATACCAGTTTTGAACAAATATTCTCACTTAGAGCAAAAATAGTTGGTCCAGTAACATCATAAACAGCTGATTAAACGTATCAACCTCAATCTATAATTTTTGGAGATGTTTCAACTTAGACAAACAAAATATATGTTTTGGAACTAGTCTGATGGCACAGATTTGAAAAATACCAGTTTTGGACAAATATTCTCATAGAGCAAAAATAGTTGGTCCAGTAACATCATAAACAGCTGATTACAACGTATCAACCTCAATCTATAATTTTGGAGATATTTGAACTCAGACCAACAAAATCAATCTTTTTAGACTAATCTGATGGCACAGATTTGGAAAATACCAGTTTTGAACAAATATTTTCATTTTGAGCAAAAGTAGTTGGTCCAGTGACGTCATGCACAGCTGATTTCAATGGTACCAACCTCAATCTATAATTTTGGAGATGTTTGAACTTAGACAAACAAAATCAATCTTTTTAGACTAATCTGATGGCACAGATTTGGAAAATACCAGTTTTGAACAAATGTTCTCACTTAGAGCAAAACAGTTGGTCCAGTAACATCATAGACAGCTGATTACAACGTGTCCACCTCAATCTTTAACTTTGGAGATGTTTGAACTTAGACAAACAAAATTTATGTTTTTGAACTAGTCTGATGGCACAGATTTGGAAAATACCAGTTTCGAACAAATGTTCTCACTTAGAGCAAAACAGTTGGTCCAGTAACATCATAGACAGCTGATTACAACGTGTCCACCTCAATCTATAACTTTGGAGATGTTTGAACTTAGACAAACAAAATTTATGTTTTTGAACTAGTCTGATGGCACAGATTTGGAAAATACCAGTTTTGAACAAATATTCTCACTTAGAGCAAAAATAGTTGGTCCAGTAACATCATAAACAGCTGATTAAAAGTATCAACCTCAATCTATAGTTTTTGGAGATGTTTCAACTTAGACAAACAAAATCAATCTTTTTAGACTAATCTGATGGCACAGATTTGGAAAATACCAGTTTTGAACAAATGTTCTCACTTAGAGCAAAACAGTTGGTCCAGTAACATCATAGACAGCTGATTACAACGTGTCCACCTCAATCTATAACTTTGGAGATGTTTGAACTTAGACAAACAAAATTTATGTTTTTGAACTAGTCTGATGGCACAGATTTGGAAAATACCAGTTTTGAACAAATGTTCTCACTTAGAGCAAAAATAGTTGGTCCAGTGACATCATAAACAGCTGATTACAACGTATCAACCTCAATCTATAATTTTGGAGATGTTTGAACTTAGACAAACAAAATATATGTTTTTGAACTAGTCTGATGGCACAGATTTGTAAAATACCAGTTTTGAACAAATATTTTCACTTTGAGCGAAAGTAGTTGGTCAAATGACGTCATGGACAGCTGATTGCAATGGTACCAACCTCAATCTATATTTTTGGAGATGTTTCTACTTAGACAAACAAAATATATGTTTTTGAACTAGTAAGATGGCACAGATTTGAAAAATACCAGTTTTGAACAAATGTTCCCACTTGGAGCAAAACAGTTGGTCCAGTAACATCATAGACAGCTGATTACAACGTGTCCACCTCAATCTATAACTTTGGAGATGTTTGAACTTAGACAAACAAAATTTATGTTTTTGAACTAGTCTGATGGCACAGATTTGGAAAATACCAGTTTTGAACAAATGTTCTCACTTAGAGCAAAAATAGTTGGTCCAGTGACATCATAAACAGCTGATTACAGCGTATCAACCTCAATCTATAATTTTGGAGATGTTTGAACTTAGACAAATAAAATATATGTTTTTGAACTAGTCTGATGGCACAGATTTGGAAAATACCAGTTTTGAACAAATGTTCTCACTTAGAGCAAAAATAGTTGGTCCAGTAACATCATAAACAGCTGATTACAACGTATCAACCTCAATCTATAATTTTGGAGATGTTTGAACTTAGACAAACAAAATCAATCTTTTTAGACTAATCTGATGGCACAGATTTGGAAAATACCAGTTTTGAACAAATATTTTCATTTTGAGCAAAAGTAGTTGGTCCAGTGACGTCATGCACAGCTGATTTCAATGGTACCAACCTCAATCTATAATTTTGGAGATGTTTCAACTTAGACAAACAAAATATATGTTTTGAACTAGTCTGATGGCACAGATTTGAAAAATACCAGTTTTGAACAAATGTTCTCACTTAGAGCAAAACAGTTGGTCCAGTAACATCATAGACAGCTGATTACAACGTGTCCACCTCAATCTATAATTTTGGAGATATTTGAACTCAGACCAACAAAATCAATCTTTTTAGACTAATCTGATGGCACAGATTTGGAAAATACCAGTTTTGAACAAATATTTTCATTTTGAGCAAAAGTAGTTGGTCCAGTGACGTCATGCACAGCTGATTACAACGTGTCCACCTCAATCTATAACTTTGGAGATGTTTGAACTTAGACAAACAAAATTTATGTTTTTGAACTAGTCTGATGGCACAGATTTGGAAAATACCAGTTTTGAACAAATGTTCTCACTTAGAGCAAAAATAGTTGGTCCAGTGACATCATAAACAGCTGATTACAACGTATCAACCTCAATCTATAATTTTGGAGATGTTTGAACTTAGACAAACAAAATATATGTTTTTGAACTAGTCTGATGGCACAGATTTGTAAAATACCAGTTTTGAACAAATATTTTCACTTTGAGCGAAAGTAGTTGGTCAAATGACGTCCTGTGAAAACGCTTGCAACTTAAAATACCGGAGAAGATGCAGGCTTAAATACTGGTGTCGAATTAGCCTGCATCTCCTTATGAATTTCAAACAGTACAGGCGACATCTGGCTGACCCCGGTATTTTAAGTTGCAAAATTGGCGAGTCCGGTATTTTAAGTTGCAGCGGTTTTTCAGAGTCATGGACAGCTGATTGCAATGGTACCAACCTCAATCTATATTTTTGGAGATGTTTCTACTTAGACAAACAAAATATATGTTTTTGAACTAGTAAGATGGCACAGATTTGAAAAATACCAGTTTTGAACAAATGTTCCCACTTGGAGCAAAACAGTTGGTCCAGTAACATCATAGACAGCTGATTACAACGTGTCCACCTCAATCTATAACTTTGGAGATGTTTGAACTTAGACAAACAAAATTTATGTTTTTGAACTAGTCTGATGGCACAGATTTGGAAAATACCAGTTTTGAACAAATGTTCTCACTTAGAGCAAAAATAGTTGGTCCAGTGACATCATAAACAGCTGATTACAGCGTATCAACCTCAATCTATAATTTTGGAGATGTTTGAACTTAGACAAATAAAATATATGTTTTTGAACTAGTCTGATGGCACAGATTTGGAAAATACCAGTTTTGAACAAATGTTCTCACTTAGAGCAAAAATAGTTGGTCCAGTAACATCATAAACAGCTGATTACAACGTATCAACCTCAATCTATAATTTTGGAGATGTTTGAACTTAGACAAACAAAATCAATCTTTTTAGACTAATCTGATGGCACAGATTTGGAAAATACCAGTTTTGAACAAATATTTTCATTTTGAGCAAAAGTAGTTGGTCCAGTGACGTCATGCACAGCTGATTTCAATGGTACCAACCTCAATCTATAATTTTGGAGATGTTTCAACTTAGACAAACAAAATATATGTTTTGAACTAGTCTGATGGCACAGATTTGAAAAATACCAGTTTTGAACAAATGTTCTCACTTAGAGCAAAACAGTTGGTCCAGTAACATCATAGACAGCTGATTACAACGTGTCCACCTCAATCTATAATTTTGGAGATATTTGAACTCAGACCAACAAAATCAATCTTTTTAGACTAATCTGATGGCACAGATTTGGAAAATACCAGTTTTGAACAAATATTTTCATTTTGAGCAAAAGTAGTTGGTCCAGTGACGTCATGCACAGCTGATTTCAATGGTACCAACCTCAATCTATAATTTTGGAGATGTTTCAACTTAGACAAACAAAATATATGTTTTGAACTAGTCTGATGGCACAGATTTGAAAAATACCAGTTTTGAACAAATGTTCTCACTTAGAGCAAAACAGTTGGTCCAGTAACATCATAGACAGCTGATTACAACGTGTCCACCTCAATCTATAATTTTGGAGATATTTGAACTCAGACCAACAAAATCAATCTTTTTAGACTAATCTGATGGCACAGATTTGGAAAATACCAGTTTTGAACAAATATTTTCATTTTGAGCAAAAGTAGTTGGTCCAGTGACGTCATGCACAGCTGATTACAACGTGTCCACCTCAATCTATAACTTTGGAGATGTTTGAACTTAGACAAACAAAATTTATGTTTTTGAACTAGTCTGATGGCACAGATTTGGAAAATACCAGTTTTGAACAAATGTTCTCACTTAGAGCAAAAATAGTTGGTCCAGTGACATCATAAACAGCTGATTACAACGTATCAACCTCAATCTATAATTTTGGAGATGTTTGAACTTAGACAAACAAAATATATGTTTTTGAACTAGTCTGATGGCACAGATTTGTAAAATACCAGTTTTGAACAAATATTTTCACTTTGAGCGAAAGTAGTTGGTCAAATGACGTCATGGACAGCTGATTGCAATGGTACCAACCTCAATCTATATTTTTGGAGATGTTTCTACTTAGACAAACAAAATATATGTTTTTGAACTAGTAAGATGGCACAGATTTGAAAAATACCAGTTTTGAACAAATGTTCCCACTTGGAGCAAAACAGTTGGTCCAGTAACATCATAGACAGCTGATTACAACGTGTCCACCTCAATCTATAACTTTGGAGATGTTTGAACTTAGACAAACAAAATTTATGTTTTTGAACTAGTCTGATGGCACAGATTTGGAAAATACCAGTTTTGAACAAATGTTCTCACTTAGAGCAAAAATAGTTGGTCCAGTGACATCATAAACAGCTGATTACAGCGTATCAACCTCAATCTATAATTTTGGAGATGTTTGAACTTAGACAAATAAAATATATGTTTTTGAACTAGTCTGATGGCACAGATTTGGAAAATACCAGTTTTGAACAAATGTTCTCACTTAGAGCAAAAATAGTTGGTCCAGTAACATCATAAACAGCTGATTACAACGTATCAACCTCAATCTATAATTTTGGAGATGTTTGAACTTAGACAAACAAAATCAATCTTTTTAGACTAATCTGATGGCACAGATTTGGAAAATACCAGTTTTGAACAAATATTTTCATTTTGAGCAAAAGTAGTTGGTCCAGTGACGTCATGCACAGCTGATTTCAATGGTACCAACCTCAATCTATAATTTTGGAGATGTTTCAACTTAGACAAACAAAATATATGTTTTGAACTAGTCTGATGGCACAGATTTGAAAAATACCAGTTTTGAACAAATGTTCTCACTTAGAGCAAAACAGTTGGTCCAGTAACATCATAGACAGCTGATTACAACGTGTCCACCTCAATCTATAATTTTGGAGATATTTGAACTCAGACCAACAAAATCAATCTTTTTAGACTAATCTGATGGCACAGATTTGGAAAATACCAGTTTTGAACAAATATTTTCATTTTGAGCAAAAGTAGTTGGTCCAGTGACGTCATGCACAGCTGATTTCAATGGTACTAACGTATTCGAATGCATTCGGAATGTATTCTAACGTATTCTAACGTATTCGAATGCATTCGGAATGTATTCTAACGTATTCGAATGCATTCGGAATGTATTCTAACGTATTCGAATGCACTCGGAATGTATTCTAACGTATTCGAATGCATTTGGAATGTATTCTAACGTATTCTAACGTATTCTAACGTATTCGAATGCATTCGGAATGTATTCTAACGTATTCGAATGCATTCGGAATGTATTCTAACGTATTCTAACGTATTCGAATGCATTCGGAATGTATTCTAACGTATTCGAATGCATTTGGAATGTATTCTAACGTATTCTAACGTATTCGAATGCATTCGGAATGTATTCTAACGTATTCTAACGTATTCGAATGCATTCGGAATGTATTCTAACGTATTCGAATGCATTTGGAATGTATTCTAACGTATTCTAACGTATTCGAATGCATTCGGAATGTATTCTAACGTATTCGAATGCATTTGGAATGTATTCTAACGTATTCTAACGTATTCGAATGCATTCGGAATGTATTCTAACGTATTCTAACGTATTCGAATGCATTCGGAATGTATTCTAACGTATTCGAATGCATTTGGAATGTATTCTAACGTATTCTAACGTATTCGAATGCATTCGGAATGTATTCTAACGTATTCTAACGTATTCGAATGCATTCGGAATGTATTCTAACGTATTCGAATGCATTTGGAATGTATTCTAACGTATTCGAACGTATTCGAATGCATTCGGAATGTATTCTAACGTATTCGAATGCATTCGGAATGTATTCGAATGCATTCGGAATGTATTCTAACGTATTCGAATGCACTCGGAATGTATTCTAACGTATTCGAATGTATTCGGAATGTATTCTAACGTATTCTAACGTATTCGAATGCATTCGGAATGTGTTCTAACGTATTCTAACGTATTCGAATGCACTCGGAATGTATTCTAACGTATTCGAATGCATTTGGAATGTATTCTAACGTATTCTAACGTATTCGAATGCACTCGGAATGTATTCTAACGTATTCGAATGCATTCGGAATGTATTCTAACGTATTCTAACGTATTCTAACGTATTCGAATGCATTCGGAATGTATTCTAACGTATTCGAATGCATTCGTAATGTATTCTAACGTATTCTAACGTATTCGAATGCATTCGGAATGTATTCTAACGTATTCTAACGTATTCGAATGCATTCGGAATGTATTCTAACGTATTCGAATGCATTCGGAATTTGTTCAAACGTATTCTAACGTATTCGAATGCATTCGGAATGTAGTCTAACGTATTCGAATGCATTCGGAATGTATTCTAACGTATTCGAATGCATTCGGAATGTATTCGAATGCATTCGGAATGTATTCTAACGTATTCGAATGCACTCGGAATGTATTCTAACGTATTCGAATGTATTCGGAATGTATTCTAACGTATTCGAATGCAATCGGAATGTATTCTAACGTATTCTAACGTATTCGAATGCATTCGGAATGTATTCTAACGTATTCGAATGCATTCGGAATGTATTCTAACGTATTCTAACGTATTCGAATGCATTCGGAATGTGTTCTAACGTATTCGAATGCACTCGGAATGTATTCTAACGTATTCGAATGCATTCGGAATGTATTCTAACGTATTCTAACGTATTCGAATGCATTTGGAATGTATTCTAACGTATTCTAACGTATTCGAATGCATTCGGAATGTATTCTAACGTATTCGAATGCACTCGGAATGTATTCTAACGTATTCTAACGTATTCGAATGCATTCGGAATGTATTCTAACGTATTCGAATGCACTCGGAATGTATTCTAACGTATTCGAATGCATTCGGAATGTATTCTAACGTATTCTAACGTATTCGAATGCATTCGGAATGTATTCTAACGTATTCTAACGTATTCGAATGCATTCGGAATGTATTCTAACGTATTCGAATGCATTCGTAATGTATTCTAACGTATTCTAACGTATTCGAATGCATTCGGAATGTATTCTAACGTATTCTAACGTATTCGAATGCATTCGGAATGTATTCTAACGTATTCGAATGCATTCGGAATTTGTTCAAACGTATTCTAACGTATTCGAATGCATTCGGAATGTAGTCTAACGTATTCGAATGCATTCGGAATGTATTCTAACGTATTCGAATGCATTCGGAATGTATTCGAATGCATTCGGAATGTATTCTAACGTATTCGAATGCACTCGGAATGTATTCTAACGTATTCGAATGTATTCGGAATGTATTCTAACGTATTCGAATGCAATCGGAATGTATTCTAACGTATTCTAACGTATTCGAATGCATTCGGAATGTATTCTAACGTATTCGAATGCATTCGGAATGTATTCTAACGTATTCTAACGTATTCGAATGCATTCGGAATGTGTTCTAACGTATTCGAATGCACTCGGAATGTATTCTAACGTATTCGAATGCATTCGGAATGTATTCTAACGTATTCTAACGTATTCGAATGCATTTGGAATGTATTCTAACGTATTCTAACGTATTCGAATGCATTCGGAATGTATTCTAACGTATTCGAATGCACTCGGAATGTATTCTAACGTATTCTAACGTATTCGAATGCATTCGGAATGTATTCTAACGTATTCGAATGCACTCGGAATGTATTCTAACGTATTCGAATGCATTCGGAATGTATTCTAACGTATTCTAACGTATTCGAATGCATTCGGAATGTATTCTAACGTATTCTAACGTATTCGAATGCATTCGGAATTTGTTCAAACGTATTCTAACGTATTCGAATGCATTCGGAATGTAGTCTAACGTATTCGAATGCATTCGGAATGTATTCTAACGTATTCGAATGCATTCGGAATGTATTCGAATGCATTCGGAATGTATTCTAACGTATTCGAATGCACTCGGAATGTATTCTAACGTATTCGAATGTATTCGGAATGTATTCTAACGTATTCGAATGCAATCGGAATGTATTCTAACGTATTCTAACGTATTCGAATGCATTCGGAATGTATTCTAACGTACTCGAATGCATTCGGAATGTATTCTAACGTATTCTAACGTATTCGAATGCATTCGGAATGTGTTCTAACGTATTCGAATGCACTCGGAATGTATTCTAACGTATTCGAATGCATTCGGAATGTATTCTAACGTATTCTAACGTATTCGAATGCATTTGGAATGTATTCTAACGTATTCTAACGTATTCGAATGCATTCGGAATGTATTCTAACGTATTCGAATGCACTCGGAATGTATTCTAACGTATTCTAACGTATTCGAATGCATTCGGAATGTATTCTAACGTATTCGAATGCACTCGGAATGTATTCTAACGTATTCGAATGCATTCGGAATGTATTCTAACGTATTCTAACGTATTCGAATGCATTCGGAATGTATTCTAACGTATTCTAACGTATTCGAATGCATTCGGAATTTGTTCAAACGTATTCTAACGTATTCGAATGCATTCGGAATGTAGTCTAACGTATTCGAATGCATTCGGAATGTATTCTAACGTATTCGAATGCATTCGGAATGTATTCTAACGTATTCGAATGCACTCGGAATGTATTCTAACGTATTCGAATGTATTCGGAATGTATTCTAACGTATTCGAATGCAATCGGAATGTATTCTAACGTATTCTAACGTATTCGAATACATTCGAATACGTTAGAATACATTCCGAGTGCATTCGAATACGTTAGAATACATTCCGAATGCATTCGAATACATTCCGAATGCATTCGAATACGTTAGAATACATTCCGAATGCATTCGAATACGTTCGAATACGTTAGAATACATTCCAAATGCATTCGAATACGTTAGAATACATTCCGAATGCATTCGAATACGTTAGAATACGTTAGAATACATTCCGAATGCATTCGAATACGTTAGAATACGTTAGAATACATTCCAAATGCATTCGAATACGTTAGAATACATTCCGAATGCATTCGAATACGTTAGAATACGTTAGAATACATTCCGAATGCATTCGAATACGTTAGAATACGTTAGAATACATTCCAAATGCATTCGAATACGTTAGAATACATTCCGAATGCATTCGAATACGTTAGAATACGTTAGAATACATTCCAAATGCATTCGAATACGTTAGAATACATTCCGAATGCATTCGAATACGTTAGAATACGTTAGAATACATTCCGAATGCATTCGAATACGTTAGAATACGTTAGAATACATTCCAAATGCATTCGAATACGTTAGAATACATTCCGAATGCATTCGAATACGTTAGAATACGTTAGAATACATTCCGAATGCATTCGAATACGTTAGAATACATTCCGAATGCATTCGAATACGTTAGAATACGTTAGAATACGTTAGAATACATTCCAAATGCATTCGAATACGTTAGAATACATTCCGAGTGCATTCGAATACGTTAGAATACATTCCGAATGCATTCGAATACGTTAGAATACATTCCGAATGCATTCGAATACGTTAGAATACGTTAGAATACACTCCGAATGCATTCGAATACGTTAGTACCATTGAAATCAGCTGTGCATGACGTCACTGGACCAACTACTTTTGCTCAAAATGAAAATATTTGTTCAAAACTGGTATTTTCCAAATCTGTGCCATCAGATTAGTCTAAAAAGATTGATTTTGTTGGTCTGAGTTCAAATATCTCCAAAATTATAGATTGAGGTGGACACGTTGTAATCAGCTGTCTATGATGTTACTGGACCAACTGTTTTGCTCTAAGTGAGAACATTTGTTCAAAACTGGTATTTTTCAAATCTGTGCCATCAGACTAGTTCAAAACATATATTTTGTTTGTCTAAGTTGAAACATCTCCAAAATTATAGATTGAGGTTGGTACCATTGAAATCAGCTGTGCATGACGTCACTGGACCAACTACTTTTGCTCAAAATGAAAATATTTGTTCAAAACTGGTATTTTCCAAATCTGTGCCATCAGATTAGTCTAAAAAGATTGATTTTGTTTGTCTAAGTTCAAACATCTCCAAAATTATAGATTGAGGTTGATACGTTGTAATCAGCTGTTTATGATGTTACTGGACCAACTATTTTTGCTCTAAGTGAGAACATTTGTTCAAAACTGGTATTTTCCAAATCTGTGCCATCAGACTAGTTCAAAAACATATATTTTGTTTGTCTAAGTTCAAACATCTCCAAAATTATAGATTGAGGTTGATACGCTGTAATCAGCTGTTTATGATGTCACTGGACCAACTATTTTTGCTCTAAGTGAGAACATTTGTTCAAAACTGGTATTTTCCAAATCTGTGCCATCAGACTAGTTCAAAAACATAAATTTTGTTTGTCTAAGTTCAAACATCTCCAAAGTTATAGATTGAGGTGGACACGTTGTAATCAGCTGTCTATGATGTTACTGGACCAACTGTTTTGCTCCAAGTGGGAACATTTGTTCAAAACTGGTATTTTTCAAATCTGTGCCATCTTACTAGTTCAAAAACATATATTTTGTTTGTCTAAGTAGAAACATCTCCAAAAATATAGATTGAGGTTGGTACCATTGCAATCAGCTGTCCATGACGTCATTTGACCAACTACTTTCGCTCAAAGTGAAAATATTTGTTCAAAACTGGTATTTTACAAATCTGTGCCATCAGACTAGTTCAAAAACATATATTTTGTTTGTCTAAGTTCAAACATCTCCAAAATTATAGATTGAGGTTGATACGTTGTAATCAGCTGTTTATGATGTCACTGGACCAACCATTTTTGCTCTAAGTGAGAACATTTGTTCAAAACTGGTATTTTCCA
Organism: Litoditis marina; assembly: GCA_964036275.1. Classification (NCBI taxonomy): domain Eukaryota; kingdom Metazoa; phylum Nematoda; class Chromadorea; order Rhabditida; family Rhabditidae; genus Litoditis; species Litoditis marina. The sequence continues at coordinate 7,685 of CAXIWQ010000451.1, read as the reverse complement.
AATCTGTGCCATCAGACTAGTTCAAAAACATAAATTTTGTTTGTCTAAGTTCAAACATCTCCAAAGTTATAGATTGAGGTGGACACGTTGTAATCAGCTGTCTATGATGTTACTGGACCAACTGTTTTGCTCTAAGTGAGAACATTTGTTCAAAACTGGTATTTTCCAAATCTGTGCCATCAGATTAGTCTAAAAAGATTGATTTTGTTTGTCTAAGTTGAAACATCTCCAAAAACTATAGATTGAGGTTGATACTTTTAATCAGCTGTTTATGATGTTACTGGACCAACTATTTTTGCTCTAAGTGAGAATATTTGTTCAAAACTGGTATTTTCCAAATCTGTGCCATCAGACTAGTTCAAAAACATAAATTTTGTTTGTCTAAGTTCAAACATCTCCAAAGTTATAGATTGAGGTGGACACGTTGTAATCAGCTGTCTATGATGTTACTGGACCAACTGTTTTGCTCTAAGTGAGAACATTTGTTCGAAACTGGTATTTTCCAAATCTGTGCCATCAGACTAGTTCAAAAACATAAATTTTGTTTGTCTAAGTTCAAACATCTCCAAAGTTATAGATTGAGGTGGACACGTTGTAATCAGCTGTCTATGATGTTACTGGACCAACTGTTTTGCTCTAAGTGAGAACATTTGTTCAAAACTGGTATTTTCCAAATCTGTGCCATCAGATTAGTCTAAAAAGATTGATTTTGTTTGTCTAAGTTCAAACATCTCCAAAATTATAGATTGAGGTTGGTACCATTGAAATCAGCTGTGCATGACGTCACTGGACCAACTACTTTTGCTCAAAATGAAAATATTTGTTCAAAACTGGTATTTTCCAAATCTGTGCCATCAGATTAGTCTAAAAAGATTGATTTTGTTGGTCTGAGTTCAAATATCTCCAAAATTATAGATTGAGGTTGATACGTTGTAATCAGCTGTTTATGATGTTACTGGACCAACTATTTTTGCTCTAAGTGAGAATATTTGTCTAAACAATAAGGTACTAAAATTTTTCATATTGATTTTTACGTTAGAATACATTCCGAATGCATTCGAATACGTTAGAATACGTTAGAATACATTCCGAATTCATTCGAATACGTTAGAATACATTCCGAGTGCATTCGAATACGTTAGAATACATTCCGAATGCATTCGAATACGTTAGAATACGTTAGAATACATTCCGAATACATTCGAATACGTTAGAATACATTCCGAGTGCATTCGAATACGTTAGAATACATTCCGAATGCATTCGAATACATTCCGAATGCATTCGAATACGTTAGAATACATTCCGAATGCATTCGAATACGTTCGAATACGTTAGAATACGTTAGAATACATTCCGAATGCATTCGAATACGTTAGAATACGTTAGAATACATTCCAAATGCATTCGAATACGTTAGAATACATTCCGAATGCATTCGAATACGTTAGAATACATTCCGAGTGCATTCGAATACGTTAGAATACATTCCGAATGCATTCGAATACGTTAGAATACTTTCCGAGTGCATTCGAATACGTTAGAATACATTCCGAATGCATTCGAATACGTTAGAATACATTCCGAGTGCATTCGAATACGTTAGAATACATTCCGAATGCATTCGAATACGTTAGAATACGTTATACATTCCGAATGCATTCGAATACGTTAGAATACGTTAGAATACATTCCGAATGCATTCGAATACGTTAGAATACGTTAGAATACATTCCAAATGCATTCGAATACGTTAGAATACATTCCGAATGTATTCGAATACGTTAGAATACGTTAGAATACATTCCGAATGCATTCGAATACGTTAGAATACGTTAGAATACATTCCGAATGCATTCCCCGCCCCCCCCATACAATGCTAATGTCACCCTTTTCGACATTTCGACATTCGACATTTCGACATTTCGACATGGGTGTCGAGACACATGGCAAGCAAAATTACGATAAAATGCTTCAAAATTAATGTTTTCAGAATACTTTTTTTGATTCGTATCTAAATCGAAAGAACTCACAAACAATGATATTCAAAATCTTGTAATATCGCGCACGCGCGCACGCGACGCGACAAAATTTTGAAAGTAGGTTTTATCGGACAAAAATTGGAGAACGGATGTAATCATACTTGCTGAAGCCGAATACTATTTTAAATTTTTGAACACGCGTGCACGCGACGCGACAGAATTCTTAAAATGGTACAAAAACGTACGAAACTCGACGAACGGGCTAACACAATTTTCCAAATGTACATGTTGGGCGTTAAATTTCTATTGCGTTGTGGCTGTTGTACAAATGCACACAACATAACACCCAGAAACTTTTTTGAGTGCTCCATTTTGCATCCTCGCATACCGAATTTTAAAAATTTTCGGAACATGTGATGTTCATAACTTCAAAGCTTGATAAAAGGGTCGTGCAAAATCAGACGGGCCAAAAAATCACGTACTACCAATCTCCAACAAGCTATTCAGTCCAAATCACTCACTTACACCTACCATTATTTAACACTAATATTGATTATCGATTATTTACCTAGGGCGTTTTCAACGAAAATTCCACTTTTGAAACGTGTTTTTCTCGAAAAACACCCCCCTAACTCCTATTTTGAACAGAACTTTTCCATAGCAGAATTTTGTGATCTACATTTTAACGTGCGCGAAATTCGCACAAATAGTCTCTTTCGCCCGTAAATCGGACAATACGGACCAAAAATCCGTTATTTTTGATTTGGGAGCTTCGTTTCTGTTGGAATCGTCTAATTTTTGAAATACCACATGAGAACCCTTTTCGAAATCTACCATGAACTTTTGAACAGAAACAGTGCACGAAATCGTGCATTATTCGTGCACTCGTTCCGTACCTTTATGCACAATGAAAATCGTACAATTTAAAGCGCACCAATGAATTTCTCATACTCGATTTACCCCACAACAGGGACATATTCAAGTTTCAACACCATTTAACCGAGATATAGCCGTTTTAAAAATTTAAAATGGAAAACCATCCCCAGCCTCCTATATACAATGCAATATGTCTTTTTCGTGTCGGTCGGCCAAGACGCGTCTTGGACAGCCGACGTGTGGGACAGCCGAGCCGAAGTAGAAAAAAAACATGAACTTGCTTCAAAATTGATATTTTTCAAAATACTTTTTTTTGATTCGTATCTAAACTAAAAGAGCTATTCAACTATCACAACAAATTTCCCATACAATAGTGGTATTATTGAGTTTTTGACAAACGTGATATTTGACGCGCTAATCAAAACGTTCTGTTTCTAATCAAAGTGAGCGAGAAAGTTGTTTCAAATTAAAATTATTTGAAGGATTACGACGTAAGAAAGTCCTTTCTTTCCAATGGAAAAACATTTAAATTCTAGAACTTGGTAATTTTTGAGAAACTGGCCCTCTTTTGAAAATTTCCGGTTTTACCATTTTGACACGCCGTGTAACTTGAGTCGTAACTCATGCCAATTGTGACGTAATTAGTGAACATCTATTTCTCCCCCTTTCCTATAACCTCTTCTTTCTGAAAATGTCAACAAATGTTTGTTATAATGTTTAAGTCGTGCGTAGAAAGTGGTTTTTTCACGAAAAAGGCCGCAAATTTCCACTATTAATGCTCGTGTTCAGTCAGTTTTTAACATTTTTCCATAAAATAAACGGCATATAACTCAGAAATCAATTATAAAAAAGAAAATAATAATTACTACTCGTAAAAATCAATATGAAAAATTTTAGTACCTTATTGTTTAGACTGGACTGCACCAAACAGTTTTAACTCAAATACAACAAATTGATTATTATCTGGTAGAGAAAATTATCATGTATGTCTCTGTGGAATTTCATGAAATTATCTACATGAAGAGTCCATCAAGATCGTGAAACTTAGCGCGTAACCAAATGTAGGTGTGCATAGCTGGCGTTTACTGTGCCATAGGCACAGTAGAACAGCGTGATTAGCGATTATAATAACGACCACATACGTGCTATGTAAAACATAGCATAGTCAGCCATGTTTGACATCTTGTAACGACAACACATGTTTTACTACCCCAGCGAAATACTTTGGCAGGCCTTACAAAAACGTGGATCTTTTTGACAGTACAATGGCACGTGTTGGATTCAACATTTTACGTTGGCACGCCGTACACAAACGTGAAACATTTTAGCAGGAAGTTAACACGTGTTGAACTCGACGAAATACTTTGGCAGGCCTTACAAAAACGTCAAACGTGGATCTTTTTGACAGTACAATGGCACGTGTTGAATTCAACATTATACGTTGGCAGGCCGTACACAAACGTAAAACATTTTAGCAGGAAGTTAACACGTGTTGAACTCGACGAAATACTTTGGCAGGCCTTACAAAAACGTGGATCTTCTTGACAGTACAATGTCACGTGTTGAATTCAACATTATACGTTGGTAGGCGTTACACAACGTAAAACATTCTAGCAGTAAATTAGCACGTGTGAAACTCAACGAAATACGTGGGCAGGCCTCACAAAACGTGAAACATTTCAGCAGTAAGTACGTGTTAAATTCAACGAAATACGTTGGTAGGCGCTACAAAAACGTGAAACATTTTAGCAGGAAGTTAACACCTGTTGAACTCGACGAAATACTTTGGCAGGCCTTACAAAAACGTGGATCTTTTTGACAGTACAATGTCACGTGTTGAATTCAACATTATACGTTGGCAGGCCGTACACAAACGTAAAACATTTTAGCAGGAAGTTAACACGTGTTGATCTCGACGAAATACTTTGGCAGGCCTTACAAAAACGTGGATCTTTTTGACAGTACAATGGCACGTGTTGAATTCAACATTATACGTTGACAGGCCGTACACAAACGTAAAACATTTTAGCAGGAAGTTAACACGTGTTGAACTCGACGAAATACTTTGGCAGGCCTAACCAAAACGTGGATCTTTTTGACAGTACAATGGCACGTGTTGAATTCAACATTATACGTTGACAGGCCGTACACAAACGTAAAACATTTTAGCAGGAAGTTAACACGTGTTAAATTCAACGAAAAACGTGAGCAGGCCTCACAAAACGTGAAACATTTTAGCAGTAAGTTAGCACGTGTTGAACTCGACGAAATACGTTGGCAGGCCTTACAAAAACGTGAAGCATTTTAGCTGTAAGTTGGCACGTGTTAAATTCAACGTTTACGTTGGCAGACCTTACAAAAACGTGAAATTTTTTGATAGTACAATGTCATTCATTTACATGAAATTACCTTAGGCCTTGCAAGTACGTGAAGCTCTCCGACAGGCCGTTGGAACGCAATATCATAAACGAAATACGATGGCAGGCCGGACAATTCCCGTAATTGTTTTGGCAGGCATTGGTGACGCGTTGTTATCACAACTCACGTTAGCAGGTCTCAGAATCACGTGAACCTATCTGGGAAGCCGTTGGCTAACATTTATGTCAACAAATAACATTGTCAGGCCTTGCAAATTCATAAAACTATACCAATATAAATGACACTCTTGCAGTAACGCGTTGATTTGAAAACAATACGCTGACAAGACGTTGGAACGATGTGAAGTTTTTTGCAAAACGCGCGCGCGTGCACGCGACGCGACAAAAAACTCAAAATAGGTTTTACAATACGAAATTCGGCAAACAAATGTAGTTGTATGTGCTCATGCTAAACACAACTATAACTTGCAACAAAACGCGCGCGCGTGCACGCGACGCGACAAAAAATTCAAAATAGGTTTTACAATACGAAATTTGGCGAACAAGTGTGATCGTACCTACCCATGCTAGACACAATTGTTCATTTCAACTGAACGCGCGCGCGCACGCGACGCGACAAAAATTTCAAATTAGGTTTTATAGTACTAAATTGGCCAACGAATGTAGTTGTACGTGCTCATGCTAAACGCAACTATAACTTGCAACAAAACGCGCGCGCGTGCACGCGACGCGACAAAAAATTCAAAATAGGTTTTACAATACGAAATTTGGCGAACAAGTGTGATCGTACCTACCCATGCTAGACACAATTGTTCATTTCAACTGAACGCGCGCGCGCACGCGACGCGACAAAAATTTCAAATTAGGTTTTATAGTACTAAATTTGGCCAACAAATGTAGTTGTATGTGCTCATGCTAAACACAACTATAACTTGCAACAAAACGCGCGCGCGTGCACGCGACGCGACAAAAAATTCAAAATAGGTTTTACAATACGAAATTTGGCGAACAAGTGTGATCGTACCTACCCATGCTAGACACAATTGTTCATTTCAACTGAACGCGCGCGCGCACGCGACGCGACAAAAATTTCAAATTAGGTTTTATAGTACTAAAATTGGCCAACAAATGTAGTTGTACGTGCTCATGCTAAACGCAACTATAACTTGCAACGAAACGCGCGCGCGTGCACGCGACGCGACAAAAAAGTCAAAATAGGTTTTACAATACGAAATTCGGCAAACAAATGTAGTTGTATGTGCTCATGCTAAACACAACTATAACTTGCAACAAAACGCGCGCGCGCGCACGCGACGCGACAAAAAATTCAAAATAGGTTTTATAGTACTAAATTTGGCCAACAAATGTAGTTGTATGTGCTCATGCTAAACACAACTATAACTTGCAACAAAACGCGCGCGCGTGCACGCGACGCGACAAAAAATTCAGAATAGGTTTCACAATACGAAATTTGGCGAACAAGTGTGATCGTACCTACCCATGCTAGACACAATTGTTAATTTCAACTAAACGCGCGCGCGCGCACGCGACGCGACAAAAACTTCAAATTAGGTTTTATAGTACTAAAATTGGCCAACAAATGTAGTTGTTCGTGCTCATGCTAAACACAACTATAACTTGCAACAAAACACGCGCGCGTGCACGCGACGCGACAAAAAAAGTCAAAATAGGTTTTACAATACGAAATTCGGCAAACAAATGTAGTTGTACGTGCTCATGCTAAACACAGCTATAACTTGCAACAAAACGCGCGCGCATGCACGCGACGCGACAAAAAATTCAAAATAGGTTTTACAATACGAAATTTGGCGAACAAGTGTGATCGTACCTACCCATGCTAGACACAATTGTTCATTTCAACTAAACGCGCGCGCACGCGACGCGACAAAAAATTCAAATTAGGTTTTACAATACGAAATCACGTTTTTCCACGTGGTTAGTAGTAACATCTCAAAACCGGTTGGAGTAGCTTTCAAAGTCATGTCAGCTGAAGAATAAATCTTAACAGCGCCAATTTTCATCAAAATAGACATTCTGGCCTATGTCTCAATTTGCGACGCCATGGCGTCGCAAAAAATCACGTTTTTCCACGTGGTTAGTAGTAACATCTCAAAACCGGTTGGAGTAGCTTTCAAAGTCATGTCAGCTGAAGAATAAATCTTAACCGCGCCAATTTTCATCAAAATTGACATTCTGGCCAGTGTCTCAATTTGCGACGCCATGGCATCGCAAAAAATCACGTTTTTCCACGTGGTTAGTAGTAACATCTCAAAACCGGTTGGAATAGCTTTCAAAGTCATGTCAGCTGAAGAATAAATCTTAACAGCGCCAATTTTCATCAAAATAGACATTCTGGCCTATATCTCAATTTGCGACGCCATGGCGTCGCAAAAAATCACGTTTTTCCACGTGGTTAGTAGTAACATCT